>JAPYZM010003495.1:0-11920 GCA_030522845.1 Psyttalia concolor
GGGCACCTATGGCATAAACTATATAAAAATGGTTGCCATTAGAAGGACGGTGTGGCTCAATATTCACAGATAACGGAAATGCCAGTCAGTATATATTCGGATAACTCAGATGCATCGAGCACACTACTGGTAATCGGAGTTCAATTTCCGATCCAAAAATATCTGAATGTTATTGATCCCGGGATCTTATTTTATACCAGTCGGGTACTTTTCCCATCTCCACCATCCTAATATATACTGATTTCCAGAGCATTCCTCTGTCAATATTGAGCCAAACTGTCTCCTTCTAACGGCAACTATTTTTACAACAGTTTTCTGAATCGGGTAGAGAGAATATGTTCCACATTTATATACACGGAGAGAAAAATACGCCACTGTTTCATGGAAGCTCGCTCCAAAAATTAGTGTGCTGCCCACCAACGTGGGGACGTATATACGTGGGTTCCACTCATAAAGAGATGTCGCACTAGGACGGTGGGATTAATGGGTGAAACGGATTTTGGATAAGTGGGAATGCCTTCACAATATATTTAGTCCACGAATAACTGAAGAAACAAGTCAAATATTCGCGGAATGGGAATGGAACCCGGAACCTTTCGATTACCAATCTTAAATTTAGAGATATTTTCGTACAACTAATTGGGGTAATTGAAATTTTTAACTTCCCGATAGGAAATTATTGTTAGTTAGTTTCTTTTTGAGAGCTCAAAATTTTAAGTCATCAAAATTGTTGTGAATATCTTTTCCGTACTGCTCTTCACTTTTCCTCGTCCGGGAATTGGTACGGGCCCTGGCCTGAACTCGAAAAAGTGAAAATCACTATGGAAAAATATCGTTCCTGGGCTGTCATTATGGAGTTTTTTGACTCGCGTGGTTGGCCGCCTCGCCTACGGCTCACTCCGAGCGAGTAAAAAACCCCATAGAATCGTAATTTACCATGTCAAAAGCATAAATTATGTTCAAATGTTGTGTTTCACGAGAATATTTCTCTATGCGAATTGAAAGAAGGTCCACTTCCGTCGTGTGGCCCGGGCCCACTTAGGTTTTCTTATCCTCTACTCACTTATTTCTCAATATTTCTGAAAAAGACTCTTGAAAAATGTTACTATTTTTCTTTAGTTTTTTTCAAATATATATTTATAATTTGTGGGGATCAACGCATAACAAAAAACGAGTTTCCCAATTTGCCATTGTAGATAAAAAATCTACCTTACCTTAATGCCGAAATAGCTAAAAAGATGGAAAAATAAAAGTAAAATTTTGTGACATTATAGATATAAACATAGACTTATTCTGTGCATCGTTTTAGCGGAATTGCTTTGAACAACCGTTTTACTACGGATCCTTTCGGAAGCTTATTACCAATGGAATAGAGCAGAATGAAAAAAAAAAGAAAAATTGACAATAGCATATTTCTCACCTAAAGAGGAAAAGTAGAGGAGTCGTCTACGTGCAAAATTATGCGACCCGAGCCGCAGGCGAGGATTGTAATCCTATGGAGAATGCTTGTCGGATTTCCTCCCGAGGGTTAAATACGATTTTTCTGTCAAAATGGACGAAAGTGAGCGTTTTTAGAATTCGCACGTTCGATCTACATAGGCAGAGAAATAATGATCAAAAAGCTTCAATTCAATAAGTTAGAATCCCTGCTTATTTCGATAGGATTCATAAATTTTGTTGAAAAATCGGCATGCATATTCGGAGAAAATGACGGATTCATACGATAATCTGAATGAAAGACAAGACTTCCACTTCAGAGCAAAACATTAAAAATCATTAAAATTTACCGCGAAAAAATTGGCAATAGTTTTACCCTGTTACCACTTCAGTATACATTATGATCTCCCCTTCATTTATTAGCTTTCAATCCTCAATAATTAAAACCAAGGATCTAATCTATGGTTATGCTGATTCCGAAGGTCTAATGAGATGTCCTCTCTTTTGATGTTCTTCCCCATGTTTCTCAATTCCCTTTTTCACCCGCAATGATTTGATCAATTCCAGGGAACACCATCACGAATCGGAGGAGTAAACTTTGAAGTTTTAGCACAAGAAGGGTATGAACGCCACTCCCTGATGTTCCACGAGCAGATGGTCGATTGTCACATCCTTCGCAATCCTGGTATTTACCACTGGCGAGCGGGTGGAGAGAAACACATAAATGACCCCCTGAGTATTGCCAATCTTCAAGAAGCAGTTGAGCTTAAATCATCCAACGCCTACGAGAATTACAGAAAATCCACAATGGAATCTGTAAAAGCTTGCACCCTTCGAGGACAATTGGAGCTTCGCAAGTCTAATCACCCAATTCCTATTGAAGAAGTTGAAGCAGCATCAGAGATTGTGAAGCGATTTGCCACAGGCGCTATGAGTTTTGGAAGTATCTCTCTGGAGGCTCACTCTACTCTCGCAGTCGCAATGAATAATATCGGTGGAAAATCCAACACTGGAGAAGGTGGTGAGAACGCGGACCGCTATCTGAATCAAGATCCGAATTTCAACCAGCGCTCATCAATAAAACAGGTGGCAAGCGGAAGATTTGGGGTGACTTCGTCCTACCTTGCAAACGCTGACGATCTACAGATCAAAATGGCCCAAGGGGCTAAACCAGGAGAGGGAGGAGAGCTTCCTGGATACAAGGTGACCGCTGATATTGCAGCTACTCGTCATTCAGTTCCAGGGGTGGGGTTGATCTCCCCACCTCCACACCATGACATCTACTCCATTGAAGATCTTGCTGAATTGATTTACGATCTCAAATGTGCAAATCCTAACGCGCGAATCTCTGTTAAACTTGTATCTGAGGTCGGGGTGGGAGTGGTAGCGGCGGGAGTTGCTAAGGGAAAGGCTGAACATGTGGTGATTTCTGGGCATGATGGAGGTACCGGAGCCAGTAGTTGGACTGGTATCAAGGCTGCAGGGTTACCTTGGGAGTTGGGAGTTGCTGAGACCCACCAAATCCTTACTCTGAATAATCTGAGATCACGCATGATTGTGCAGGCTGATGGACAACTGAGAACGGGCTTCGATGTCATCGTTGCAGCTCTTCTGGGTGCTGATGAGTTTGGTTTTAGTACTGCCCCATTGATCGCTATGGGATGCACGATGATGAGAAAGTGTCATTTGAATACATGCCCTGTGGGAATTGCTACCCAGGATCCCGTGCTCAGGAAGAAGTTTGCGGGAAAGCCTGAGCATGTCATTAACTTTTTCTTCATGTTGGCTGAAGAAATACGAGGTATAACTAGTATTTAATTGAACTGTATAAACTTTTAAATTTATTATTTAACGTCGAGGAATATTTCCAGGCTAAGGTTATCTAGATTGTTTTTTTTTAATTTTTTAATTTTTAATCTACAACGGCGTGTATTTTTAAGCTAATTTCTATAATAACTAGATTCCCACGAATTATTAATATATATTTGGAAAAAACGGAAGAAAAATAGTAACATTTTCCAAAAGTGTTTTTCTGAAGTCATTTTGTAAAAAATAAAAATAACTGGATAAATAGAAATTTTAGCAAATAAGTGCAAGAGCACTTTTTTATTTAAAAGTGGTGTAAGTTTTTGGGGGAAAAGAATGAATTCGAAAAAGTTGACTTGACTAGTGTTATATTAATAAACAAAGAAACAAGTTAATTCGAAATGAAATTGCATCTCGAAATAGTATATTATGCAACGTGTGTGTAATGGTGTTTCTGGCTCGCGGGAGGTTGTAACACGAGCCGAAGGGGTTATAATCTCACGAGCCAAAAAACAACAGAACCCACAAGTTGCATACAATATTTTCTGTTATTGTGCCCGTAGTCTGCATTTGAACTGACCGAAGCGATGTTAGAATCGCGCAATTACGCACCTATGGCAAAAACAATCAAAATAAACCATATCTTACAGGGTATATATTTGATAATTGCCTGTAAAACAGGCATTCACTAATCTCTAGTAGTTTTCGAGATATTGTCGATACAAACTCAGTTCGTGAATAAAAAAAAACATATGATCACTTCTGATGAGGAATATTTAATGAATGATAGTGCATAAAGAACAATAGTATATTTCAGCACGTGTGGGACAATTTCGTTTTTAACGTGTGTAGGGTTTGCAGCATGAGCCGCAGGTGACTGATGTAACCACACACGTTGAGACCCGAAGCGCCGAGTGCGTAATCAGCCCGTTTCAGGCAGGAGTGGCATAATAGTATATTTCAGCACGTGTGGGGCAATTTCATTTTCAACGTGTGTGGAGTTTGCAGCACGAGCCGTAGGCGAGTGATGTAACCACACACGTTGAGAACGAAATTTCCCAACATGTCCTGAACATAATTTTATGCGTGCATAATCAGCCGGTTTCAGGCAGGAGTGGCATAAAAGATATTAGATTTTCGTCTTGTTCTGATTGGAACGTATAATGTTTCCAGGCTCAACAGGTATTGAGTTTTTTGTGTCGCGCGGTCAGGTACAGCGGCGCTATAATCGTGGCGTGGTGAGCTCCCCTAGGATCTGTACCATTTAGTGGAGATTCTCTTTGTCTGGAAAATGAATATATTCGATTAAACAGAATTAGAAGTTCACCACGACTTATAACCAATTAATTTAATTCCTTAGATATGGGGTCCATATTCTAATATAGACCTCCAACCTCATGTTTTTCTGCGTATCAACGATCGGGAGAAGTTTTACACAAAAATCCTCGGGCCTTTACTCTGCAAATCTTTCTCTCGTTGCTACGTAAAAAAACACCATCGGGAAATATCCGATAATTTTGGAGGTCTTGTGGTATTACTATTAATAATTTTGTATGGAATGCCAGGTAACAGGGCAAAAGCATTCAAATTTTTCCAAACTAAAAAAAAGTCATTTTTTTTAATGCAAATAGCATGTAATTATGAGTATTAATTTTTCAAATAATTTTTTAGTCAAGACCGGATACTTTGTAATTCTCTTTGCAAGAGGTGACTGCAATAGCCATAATGCAATTTCCATGATTAAAAACATGGATCCAATTTATGAAGTTTCTGATTGAAAATTTTTAATGAGATCACTTTACCAAAACTATTCCGAACCCAAAAGTACTACTCAAATCTCATCTCAACTACTTCATTATTTGGCAGCTCACATGGCATCTCTCGGAGTGCGCAAGTTTCAGGATCTGATCGGTCGCACCGATCTTCTCCAGGTGCGTGATGATATTACAATCGCAAAGGCCAAAATGCTAGATTTCTCAAACATCCTTCGTTCTGCTCTCGAACTTCGCCCAGGCGCCAATATTCGCGGGGGCAGCATAAAACAAGACTTTCAATTGGAAAACCGTCCCGATAACATCCTGATCGAGGAAGCTCAGCTCATTCTCAACAATACCCAGAAAATTGTAAACATCGACATGACAATAAACAATGAGACTCGAGCATTCGGTTCTACCCTGAGCTACTATATCTCGAAGCAGTTGGGTGAGACAGGTCTCCCAGACGGAAGCATCAACATTCAATTGAAGGGTTCTGCAGGCCAGAGTTTCTGTGCCTTCCTCACCAAAGGAATTCACGTGACTCTTGAAGGAGACGCTAATGATTATGTCGGCAAGGGTCTTTGTGGTGGCGAAATTGTTATCTACCCTCCGAAGGAATCAGAATTCTTATCAGAAGCTAATGTGATCGTGGGAAACGTCTGCTTATATGGAGCCACATCAGGCAAAGCATACTTCAGAGGGATAGCAGCCGAACGATTCAGTGTTCGAAACTCCGGAGCAGTTGTTGTGGTTGAAGGAGTTGGAGATCATGGGTGTGAATACATGACAGGAGGTTGTGCAGTCATTTTAGGACTCACTGGTAGAAACTTCGCTGCTGGAATGTCAGGAGGAATCGCTTACGTACTGGATGTCGATGGCTCCTTCAAGAGTAAATGTAATCCAGAAATGGTGGAACTGCTCCCGCTAAATAATACCGAGGACATTAAATATGTTAAGAAGCTACTAGAGGAGTTTGTTGAGAAAACCGGATCACTAATTGCTGAGGATCTTCTCATGACGTGGCCTGAGCCCACAACAAGGTTCGTCAAGGTATTTCCGTATGAGTATCAGCGCGCTCTTCAGCATATGGCTGAGACTGAACAAACTCCTGCGACTGTGATCAATGGAAACGAAAATGGATCACCAATCAAAGATATTGAGGACTCAATCGATGATGGTGATCTAGCTAAAAAGAAGCTGGATAAGATTAAAGGCTTCATGAAATATAAACGCCATACCGCGAATTATAGGCCAGTTGAGAAAAGGGTGGAGGACTGGAGTGAGATTTACAACTTCCAAGGAGTTCGTAAAGGCTTGAAAATTCAAGCAGCCAGATGCATGGAGTGTGGTGTGCCATTCTGTCAGAGCAGCCATGGCTGTCCGTTGGGGAATATCATTCCCAAATGGAACGACTTAGTGTTCCAATCAAACTGGCAGGAAGCTCTTCGACAACTCCTCCAGACAAACAATTTTCCTGAATTCACTGGGCGAGTCTGTCCAGCCCCGTGTGAAGGCGCTTGTGTTCTAGGTATCTCTGAACCCCCAGTCACTATCAAAAATATTGAATGCGCAATTATTGATCATGCTTTTGAACAGGGCTGGATTATCCCTTGTCCGCCCTTATCTCGAACCGATAAACGAGTTGCTATTGTGGGAAGTGGCCCAGCTGGACTAGCCGCTGCTCAGCAACTCAATAAAGCTGGTCATGTCGTTACTGTCTTCGAGAGAAATGACAGGGTAGGGGGACTGCTGCAGTACGGGATTCCCACAATGAAGCTATCGAAGCAAGTGGTGCAGAGAAGGGTTTCGTTGATGGCTGCTGAAGGGATTGTTTTTAAGACTGGAGTTAATGTTGGCAAGGATATTACTACTGAAAAGTTGAAACAGCAGTTTGATGCTGTGCTGCTGTGTACTGGTGCCACATGGCCCAGAGATTTGTCCATTCCAGGCAGGGATCTAGAAGGGATTCATTTTGCGGTGAGCTTTTTGGAGCACTGGCAGAAAAAACAGATGGGAAATGATGCACCTTTAAACATGAAACTGTTGGCTAAGGACAAAGATGTGATTATTATTGGGGGCGGAGATACTGGCTGTGATTGTATTGCTACGAGTTTGAGGCAGGGTGCCAAGTCCATTACTACTTTCGAGATTTTGCCAGAGCCTGGGGAAAAGAGAGCACACGATAACCCTTGGCCGCAGTTTCCCAGGGTATTCAAGGTTGATTATGGACATGAAGAGGTGGCCCTGAAATTCGGAAAGGATCCCCGGCAGTTTAGTACATTAAGCAAGGAATTTTTGGATGATGGGAAGGGAAATGTCTCGGGAATCAGGACTGTCACGGTAGAATGGACGAAGGATGAGGCAGGCCGATGGAAGATGGCAGAAGTCGAAGGTTCGGAGACCGTTTACAAGTGCGATCTTGTGCTCCTCGCGATGGGATTTTTGGGACCGGAGAAGTATATTGCAGAGGAACTAAAAATGAAGTTGGATGGGAGAGGCAATTACGAAACTCCTGGAGGGAAATATTCGACTAGCTTGGAGGGATTTTATGCGGCTGGAGGTAGGTTTATTGAAATTTTCAGTAGATTTAGATATTCTCTAGAAATAATCTATAGTAGTGGTTTAAATAAAGATGAAATTGCGAAAAATATGTAGTGCCAATATGACTTAAACCTTGTTAAAATGTATCCAACTGTAAAAAAGTCGAACAAGAACAATTGCTAAGAAAGTGTTTTGTAGCCCTCAAGTCCCTCGATTCTATTTATGAGCTATTCAATGATTAATACTTATGGATCCAATTAATGATTGCAATGATTCTAACTTTTTATGAGACATTCATTCCATTTAGAAAGCAATCTTCATGTTTAATACAACTGTTTAATTGTTATATTGTTGAATTCAACAGACTGTAGACGAGGACAGTCACTAGTTGTGTGGGCAATATCGGAGGGTCGTCAAGCTGCTCGCGAGATTGATTCCGCTCTGATGGGGCATACAACTCTACCAGGTCCAGGTGGAATAATCTCCCATGTTGATCAACATTCTTCCTAATCACCCATATAAGGGCAACCAAAATTGTTTTTACATTGAAAGCCGTAGCTTTAGTTAATTGAGTTAAAATGTTAACAACTTGATGTTTTCGAGAGTGATTCAATAGTCGTTTGATCCATTATTTTTCCAAATTTTTAAAAAATTAATTGATTATTAACAGAAAAAAAAAGTTTCCATATCATATCTAGAGTCTTCGATGGGTAGTGGCTTAACGACCAGACACTACTGGTTCTCTCTCAAATACCACTAAGGCCTTCATGGCAACGAAATAAAAACAAAACAATTACCTATTCTATTAACGGAAAAAAAAAAATTGTTGAATTATTGTAGTCAAATTAATAAGGGACAATTGTATTACTGTAATTTTCACAGGAAGACTTGAAACGAATTTTACAATCTCGTGTTGAGTACATAATAAACCGGTTACCACTCAATTTCTCACAAAAGAAAATAATAATTTTTATAAAAAAAAAACTTCACAAAAGTGTAATAATGAAATATCTGCAATTCTAAATAATTTTTCATAAAAAAAATAGTCAATAATTGCAAAGCGTTTAATATACGTTTAACCGGTTTCCGCAAAAAGTTTTTCGCTAATTTGATTATACAAGACGCTTAAATCAAGGAAAAATATGAATATAAAAAAAAAAAACATTATCAGTACAGTACTTAGTATAGAAAGTGAGATAGAGACTCACGCATTATACATATGTATAAATAGTCTAATACTTTGAAGGAAATAGATTTATTCGAAGTTTTGGATTTTTAATATGTACGCAGGTTCGATTCTGCAGTCCTCCTTATGGGGAAAATCATAACTGTATTACCTGTTTAGTAAATAGGCCAAAAGTCTTTCTATCTTATATGATATTTTGCATTAATGGAGGTTTTTTTTAGTTCGTACGCTTCAGTCTTGTTTTCTCCACCTCCACCTTTTATTTTTTTGTTCTAATTTTGATAGTTGTTAATCATTTATTACAACGCATCTGTTAGAAAAACGTTTACGCATTTAATTAGTGTGCTTATTTATTATTTATTGGTAATAGCGCAAAAGAAAATTCATTTGAGAATAAAAATTACAAAAATTGCCGCGGTTTTCTTTACGTTTGTCCTAATTTTCACGATATTTTATGAGCATTAACCGCGGTGATTATTACTTTATGAAATATATTACTCAGACAATAAAATTAAAATATGAAATGTTATGGGTGTTTTACTGAATAATTATATTTTAACTTCTAGTTCTTGTAGAGGTTTCTTTTTATTGTTTAAAGTGCTTAAATCAACATGATTTATTTACACTATGAGTACAGTTTTAATCTATATGTTCACATATGTTAAAGTTGTGGTTCTAGATATTTTGTCCAGTGTCGACAATAAATTTGTGTATCATTTGGAGGACTCTCGGATTCGTTGATTTTAACAATGGAGTGATCGAATTTGTGACCGGAATTTTAAGTCGCCTCAATTCTCTTATTAGTATTAACCTCTCTTTGCTTAATTTGGGGCAAAACCACAGAATGTGGTCTATAATATAGACTCTATATCTTGCGTTTGGTCTACGCATGGGCACCTCGGATCATCAATTATGTTGACTCTCTGAGGGAGGCCTTTAGGTGGTAATGGTTAGCCCTGACTCTGTTTACCCATGAAATTAGGGATCTTTGGTGTTTAGTGCCTTTATACCATGGCTTAAAAGTCTCTCTATAGAAGTTGTCAACATACCCAACCCCTTTCTGTTTAGCCTCAGTCTGGAATCTAATTTCTCTTATTGTATTTTGCTTTTCAACATGTTTGAATTTCGATCTGAGGTCGGTGTATGGAACTAGATATTCAGTGTCATTGTATTGTGATGCTTCTTTAGCTACTCTATCAACCTCCTCATTCTCTACGATTCCTTCATGAGCAGAGATCCAGAAAAAGGATATTGAAGTATCAAATTCATTGTTGTTGTTGAATTAATTATATTTAGATTTTGCTTCTAATAAGTGTGGATTTGTCTTGGGATCGAGTTTTATGGATTCGAGGCCCTGCAAGGCGCTTAACGAGTCGGAGAGAATGAGGAAACTCTGGTCTTTGTGTTGGATTGCCAAATCGAGAGCCATTTTGAGTGCAACACATTCCGAAGGGAAGACTGAACTGTCACAGTGGAGTTTTACTGCTCGACTCTGTTCCAAATTGGGACAGTAGCAGGCCGTCCCCACATGTCCAGTGTCTGTGTCCTTACTTCCATCCGTGTATACGCAGAATGTCTCCGGGTTTGCTTGAATGATTTCTACATTTATGGTTTCGTTTGGATTTTCAGAGAGTTGGGCTCTGAGTCCAATTGCTCTGTTAACATTTATGGATAGTTTCGCCACATCATATTCGATTTTGAAAACATTGAAGTGGTTGTTTGTGTACATATCATTTACTTCTTGGAGTATTTCCCTGATGTTTTTGGTAAGCATTTTATCTCGAGCGCTAGGTTTGATTTTTTTAGTTGTAACCAGAAAGCTTATTGTTTTCGCAATGAGGGTCGAAGAATTTGAGATGGCTTTTGTGAGATACGATTTACAAAGAAAATTAGCTCTGTCCTTCATGTACGTCAGTTTTGATTCTCCCATGATAACATTTATGGGCGTAGATCGGCGATAACCTAACGCAAATCTGATTGCAGAGTTCTGTATGCTATCTAATTTTGAGTTGGAAGATTTATTGTTGAAGTAATAAACAAACATGCTGTAATCCATAATCGATCGAACGAAGCTTTTGTAGAAGGTAATTAATGTTTCGCGGTCTGTGCCCCACCATGTGTCCCTGAGATATTTTATAATATTCAGAGACTTTAACCATTTTCCTGTATTTTGCCTATGTGGTATTTGAAATTGAGTATTTGGTCCAAATGGATAGCTAGGAACCTGGCGCGGGCCTATTATGTTTCTTGTTTGAGCAGGCTCTGACCCTTTCTTGCTAAATCGAACAAGTACAGTTTTCCCTGGAGCTAGTGATAAGCCAAGGTTCCTCAAATTATTCGAAATAGTTTCTATCGCTAATTGTAGGATCTGAAGATTGGGCTGTTTGTTTGAGGATTTCGTGGAAAGGGCAATATCATTTGCGAACAGGGATATACTAACCATTTTATCTCTGTCTTTTTGGATTAGTCTGGTGTAGAGAGTGTAAAGTAGAGGAGAGAGAACCCGTCCTTAGGGGACTCCTTTCCTAACTATTCTAATTTCCTCGCCAAGCGAATTAGCATGAATATATCTTTCATATGTGAGGAACTTTATGTATCTCAGTATATTAGTTGGGCATTCAGCTATCTTGAGATCTTGAACGGGGATGTCGGAGTTAACGTTGTCGAATGCCTTCTGAACATTGAGAAAGGCTCTGATCATGTGTTCACCATCTCTGAAACTATTCTCAATGTTGAGGAGTAGGTTGGAGAGATTGTCTCGATAGAAAAGGCCTCGACGGAAGCCAGTCTAGAATTGCGGGAGCATTCCATGGAAATCAGTCCACCACTGAAGCCTATTTTTTAGCATTGGTTCAATAAGCTTTGCTACAGAGAATGTAAGGACTATTGGTCAGACATTATCGCTTTGTGCTTTAGGTGCAAAATGGATGTAAGAATGCGTACAATCGTCCAAAGTAGTTCGTACAGCACCTGAAGCTGGTTGCATATTGGGATTGCACGGAGTATGGAGCAGCAATGAGGAAGCGGTTCGTATCTCGATAATTTTGGTTCGTGTTCCAGTGGTTGGAGTAGTGGGGGGAGTTTTTGACGAATGCTCAACGCTGATGACAGCGACTGTAACCTCAACAATATTAAAAAGAACAACAACAAAGTAAATGTCTAAAAGACAGTGATTTTCAGTGATCAGGTAGAC
>JAPYZM010003496.1:0-18925 GCA_030522845.1 Psyttalia concolor
CCCCCCACCCACACCCCCCCCCCCCCCCCCCGAGTCACCGAGAAAGAGAGATCTCCGGCAACCGCAATTGTTGTCTTAAGGGCGTGAAACATGACAGGTGGCACTGGTGATGCTGGCCGACCACACAGTCTCCAGCCGATAAATAAACTCTCCCTCACCCCCGGTCATCGATGCCTCTCGCACATTAGCACCATCGAAAAACCTGCAGGTGTCGAGAGAATTGCACTGGGGCGGAACGACCGGTAGATGCATAAGTACAGGTCTATCGTCACGCATATTACGCTCCCGTTGAAAATTTGAAAAAGAAAAAAAAATTTCCCGTCTTCCCACAGTTTTACAGTCTCATCCCACCGATATCACACGAATATCGAAACCTCGACACTACCCAAATGAAAAACATCCCTCCCAATACCCACAATTCACTGCAGATGTGGGGGGGGGGGGGGGGGGGGGGGAATGATTTCGTCTGGAGGCGATGGCAGCGGATGCGGATGCCGCGGTAATTGGTATTAAACGGCAATACCCGTTGGCTCGTAACGCCCGATGAAATTTCTCTCTTTATAGTTCCAACAGTACGACCGCACACAGAAGGCGACGACTAGAGATACCGTTTTTGTCGTTTCGGGGGATAATGGAAACAATGGAATTTAATAATTTTGACTGCCGTACGGATTTTAATGATTATCCAGGAATCTGTTGGAGATGGGTAATTTTTTGTTATAACCTTTTTTGTCGAACTAATTGAGGGCTTGAAAAAAGATTATGAAGAAAATTACGATATGGCTATTAGTTTCGGAGATATTTCCGGTAAACTCAGCGATTAAATTGATGAAAATGAAAAAAAAATTGCCCATTCAATCGCGGAAAAACGTTTATCGTCATTTCTTGGCTTCTACAATTTAACTTTTTTTTCTGCAGACTTCCAGACATTAGTTTCTTACCCCACAACAGCTCAAACTCGACCTCACGCAGAAATTGAAATTACACCTATTGAAAACAAAAAAAAATCCAACTTTGGACTGCCAAAAGATTTTCATGAATATCTCAGAATCCGAGGGAGATGGCAGAATTTTTGTTAAAATCTTTTATCAAGAGCTACTCAAGTGCTTCAAAAAAGGTTCCGAGGATAATAATGCTATGTCAATTATTTTCGCAGATATCGCCCGAAAGCTGCAGCGACTGCCGTTAAAATCGAAAAAAAAATTCGGAATTTAATGACAAAAAAATATTGTATGATCACGACGAGCGTTGGGACGTTACGTTTCTAAAATTTACCCATTTTTTCAGACCTCCAGAAACTCGTTTTTCCCCGGGGCAGTAGCTCAAGCCACTGAAAATTCAATTTGTCTGAACGACCGGTGCAGGCGATTTGCTACATCATTTATATATTTTTTTTTTTTCTAGAATGGTGATACACCTGCGGAAGAGAGCCATCTCCGGAGAACTATTTGAGGATAATTTCCCCGGCGGGTGCCGGTTAATCAAGTGTTTATGGCCCCGGGTATTAAAAAAATAAAAGAAAGAAATAATAAATTTAAGACACGTCCCCCAGTTTACCCATTTACCATGAAAATTGTGGCCAACATTCAGCCAGTTGTCCAGCTCTCCCTGCCGTTATTTTTCACCCTGAATTGTACTATTACTCATCGTATCGACGATAGCATTGTTCTTACTGTACAAACAATAAATCAGAGAACCGTTGAGATTGTAGTGTGTAATTACGCGAAACAGCTGATCAATTTCAATGGTTTCTCTACCTCATGGCATACGTCGTATACTCGAGAGTTGTATTTCTCATTCTCAATAGTCCAAGTGCCTCTGCATTGCGTCACACGTCTACCAGCGGTGAATACTGGGCCGAGGTAGGAAAGGTTAATAGAAGATTGTAGATAAGTAATAGTTCGCATTTTCATTTCGCATTGCCAAGTGATTGGATTTTGTATATTCAATTTGGTAAATTACTCGATAATTTCAAATTTTTGCATTATTAAACTGTTGATCCTGGTTAACCTCGCCATCCGTACGACATTTCTCCCACTTTATATATTTCCATTTAAAGGGAATCGAGGGGCAAAAAATTACTTTCGCCCAACATTTCGAGTACTCATTACCAGAGACGCTGAATGAACTTCTCAACAACTTCAAAACAATTTTTTTTCCCACCGATAATTATAAGAAAAAAAAAAATAATTTTCCCATTAAACCGATTTTTTCCAGCACTTTAACTTTATCAAATCGTCAAAAAACGAAAAAAAACAATCGCAAAAAAATTCCGGATCGTAACACCTTGTCAATAATAGCGCGTGCCGTGAATTATATTCGTCGAAGCCAGCCGCCGATATCTTATTAATATTAAAACCATAATATCCTTCCGCGTATTTGCCTCCAAATTGACTTATGCTGTCGGCCAAAATCGCTGGAAAATTGTTCACTCACCGAGTTAATTGCATTATCATTAACATAATCATCCAAACAACTCTCTTTCACCCCGAGTAATTTCTCTAAAACATAATTGCCCGCTGATAATGTCCCAACAACGTCTTTGCGTTGAGGTTAAACGCTGAAGGCGCGAACCCGATCATCAGGCATTCGTTGCGCTCATCGTCACTGAAAATCGTTAACAAAACGTTCCGTTAGGGGGGGGGGGGATTATGTTTATATATGTATGAGATTGGATTTTATCCTTCTCCGGGGGCTCTCTCCTTCTCGCTGGGAGACACTGACCCCCTCCCCCCCCCCCTCATCGCCAACCCTCCCCCTCCGCCCCTCGCGCCCTTTATGGCCGAATGGCAGGTCCGCAATCTACGTCCTCCCACATCCTGCTCATACCTCATTCGTTCCTCTTATTGGATACTATACGCAGATTTGCCTACGCGGATTTATAATACCTCCGGTGGAATTATTATATTATTACTGATAATTTACCGGATTTTTTTTTTTTTTGCCAACGGAGGGGCTCATAATTGAGATGTTGACTTGGGGGATTAATTCAGCTTATTATCATTTGAGGGAAGCAATCACAGGTTATCCGGGATTATTATCTCTGTGAGGAGAGTATTACGGGGAGAAAACTTTGAGAGACGATTTCGTGGCCAAAGAAAGGGGGAAAAAATTGGAGAGACGGGGGGAACAATTTGTTCTTGTTACAGAAATTGTCTGCAAAAATTTGGAGATTATTAGAGCGAGGTTAATAATTTTTAAAGATGTTTGAAAATGCGAGGTGGAAGCGCCGCCATTTTATGGAGCGCTCGAGGCGATGGGAGAGGGTGGACAAGATGGCGGCGCCCGTACCGGCCAGTTGGATCGGTTTTCTCGGAATAGAATGAGTGGATAATTGCATTTTCTGGGAATTCGTAGTTTTTTTTTGCTAATAAATTGGAAATATGTTTCCCAATGGGTTTATTCATTTCGAAAATGTTCGTTCAAGTCATATCGACAATTTACGAATTAATGATGAATTAATAACGAATAAAATTAACCCAAAGGGTTAATCGATGGGCAAACAAATTTTCACTTGTTGTAGCAACAATCTCCCCTCGCGTGATGAAAATTCCCCCGCAATTGTAATTATTTAGTATACCAATGGCTTGTACACAACATTTCCGGATTGATGATAAGCCACCCCGAATACCCCCAAAAACTGAGAATGAGAAATAACGAAGGTATCGGTGTATTTGAGCGTGATGCACATGACGCATATCGTAATGCCACGATTTGGACTATCGTGAGGGCCCAGCTGCACTTCTCCCACCGAGCGTGTACTTTGTATGAAGCTTATAAACAAAACTCCATGATTACTGACGCCCTCGCGTGATCCTGTACACGTATGTAGCGCTGAAGGTGTAAGAAAATTGTGGAGGGCTCGATCAAAATTCGGAGTGTCCAAGCCCAGCCGAAACACGCGCAGATGGAAATTGAAAAAAAAAAAGGCCTTCGAGGACACAAATACCGGTAGAGTCGGCATCGGGCGGTTGGACAGAGCAAATAGAGCGGTCAGAGGCGAGAATTTTCAACCGAAATTGTATAGCCCAAGCCCAGAAGCCCCCACTGGTCTCTCTTAAAGTGCCGCACAAGGCGCTAATTGCAACGCCGGTGACGAAAAATCTTCCTCATTGCCGCTGATAATGTTTTTTGACTAACGCTGACCTGTATAAATACCTATGCTAACACACCAAATCCGACTGTCTCCTTTTGAATAAATACATTATCGACGGTCATGTGAACTACACGTGTTAAAAATACCGGAATTTCGGGTCAAACATTGGCTGTCGATAAAAACAACTAATGGGAGAAGAAAAATTTGTGCGAGAAAATATTTCTCAGAAAAAAAAAAAACTCACTTGGAGGTTAATTTATTACCCCTCAATCGGCGAAAAGACTTGTTAAAAAAATCTAATTTTCGCCGAATAATTGTCTAATCAGTGACGGAAAATTGATTGAAAATTTTAAAAATCGGCTCTTCAATTTTTTAATCAAATCGAAATACAATTACCGGATATCTCAAGTACTTATTTCGCGAAGAGATAAATAAAGAGGTGCGGACTGAATTTTCAAGTTGAGATTTTCGGAAAAATCGGAAATTTCGGGAGATTTTTTATTATATAATTCACTGACGATTTCACTATTTGTCATTTTCAAAATTTATGGAGATAATAAATTAGTGATAATAATGCTATAACATATAGTAGCATCCCATAACTCAAATGTCGAAGATCAAGTCATAAATCCGAAGGTCGTGTAGTTTAACTCCCAAGCAGTCGCGATTTTCTCTCACATCTACAAATTCCGCTGTTGATATTGACTGACTCGCTTGACTATCCTCCCCAAAGTTATACCAAAAACGCGACCGCCACCTTCCAAACGCATTCCGCTCGGTCATGTGAGCGACACATGTTAAAAAGCCCCGGAATTTCAGCTGAAACACTGGCTGCCAATAAAATATCTAATCGAGGCAGGGGAAAAAAAAATTGTACGAGCGAGTTGAATATTCAATACGCAAAACGATTACGGTTTCCGGTTGTTTAGACAATTGCCCTCAGGCTGCACTGGTGATGACAACATTGACGAGCACGGACAAAAGAAGAGGTGTGTAAAACATGAACAAAAAACAACAACGGCGCAAGGGCAAAAAAAAAAATAAATATACGCGAAAAGGGGGGGGGAGGAGGGTAATGAATGCGGCGAAACCGTCGGGTACGCTAAGTGGACACGCATGCTTCGTGGAATAAGAAGCATTTCACGGGAGAAGTGGGAGAGCACACGTTATGCCAAAGAAAACTGGCGTAAAACGTATGACGGTCGATGGGGCCGATGTGGTAATTATCCAACTGGGATACTTGGCAAGTGGTGCAAGCCCGCTTTGCTCTGACCCAACGACTCCTTGCCATGGTATGAGGAGGGCCCCTTGTCTCAGGTTTTACCTGAATTTATCCTTTAACTTGGCCAGTTGCTCTCTCAGTGGAGAGTAGTACACCTAATTATCAACGGAGAAAACACTAAACCCGGCAATTAACCGAGAGACTCCATCTTGTCATGCTATTTTCAATGGATTTTTTCTTCTCCGTCTCGAGGGAGAGAGGAATACGCTTTACTTTAATGACGAGAAACTGAAATTTCAGGAGATTTCCTTTTTCATTCGCACGGCTTTTGCAAAAAAACAAAAAAATAGCGGAAGTTGTCTCCAAAATTTGCCACAATTCTTCGCCATTCGTATTTCTTTTTGATTCGTATTGCTTAGAAAAATGTAAATCACTTGTGACGATTAATTCAATCGCTGCATTCGTATTTCTTTTTGATTCGTATTGCTTGAAAAAATTCCAAGTAATATTTCGAGATTTTCCCGGACATTTTCGCCTCGAGAGGCCGAAATCAAATTATGAATATTCAATTTTTTTTTTTGCCCCGACGATCAGACCATTCACTTCCAATCAGCCTATAAAATTGGGCTGCGATTATTTTCCCACGCGAGCCGCAATCAGAATCCCAAGATACGATCATGCCAGCATTCACCAATGAATATTTTCATTGCGTAAGTCATGTAAACCACAAAACGCATAAACCAAAAGTTCCAGAGTGAAATCAATTGTTCCACGAGTGTGCAATACCTTGATAACTAATACGATTATCCGGGAAAGGTCCTTCACGCTATTTCTCCAACATCTCTGGGCACTCATTCCTCCCTCCCCCTAATCCCGTTCCCGGAGTTTCAACAATTTTCATTAGTCTTGTATTCTCGAATTACAACGAATAGAGGAGCCACGCCTCCACGAGTTTGGGATAGGCTTGTACACCTGCTCTCGCCGAAATCAGCCCGGAGGCTTCGCTTGTATCCCCGTGTGGCTCACGATAATGCTCACAGACCTCGGAAAAGATCATGAGCTGAGAGATCGTGACGGCTGTATATACTCCTTCGCACGCGTAGGTTCCATGACCCCATTTGCCGTCCGATATCAGTCCAGGATTAGCGAGTGAGATAAATTGGACTTAAAAATTTCCCAAGTCGAGGGGTAGCGGGGATAGAAAATTCTCAATGCGAAGAAGCAGATGGAAAAATACTCAGATACCCAACCTTTTTGGTGAGAAATCAGCCAGTCTCATTGTTTGTTGGCATTATTCGTCTTGTCATGCGATTTTTTTATGGATCTCTCCCCCTCTCCCAGCCGAGCAGAATACATTATACCAACTGCTGAAGAACGAAATTTTCTTCTCAATTCATGTCGTTCAAAGACATCCAATCATCCTCCGAAATTCACCTCAATTCCTGTGCATTCGTATTTCTTTTTGATTCGTATTGCTTCCAAAAATAATTCCAGATTTTTCGGGAAAAATCTCGTAGTCTTCTAATCATTGCATTATCGCAGAAGTTATCATGACGTCTGTGTTGATTAAGTAAATCAAATCATCTTTGAAATTAACCTCAATTCATACGCATTCGTATTTCTTTTTGATTTGTATTGCTTCGAAGAAAAAATCCCATCTTTCTAATAAATTCACCGGGACTCCTTATCATCCTATTTCCGCGGGATTTATCGTGACGGCTGTATATACCTCCTGACGTGTAGCCTCTGTGACCCAAAAATCCCTCCCGGAGGGTGAGGAGGTAGACGGGGGGGGGGGGGGGGGGGGGGGGGGGGAATTTTTAATGCGAAAAATCAGGAGTAAAAATGTTTCGCTACCCAACCCTTCTGGTGAGAAACAAGCTAGTCTCATTGTTAGTTGTTATTATCCTTTGTTCCCGGGGTATATTGGCCGTTGGTGATGGCGCGAGAATGATAAATCATGTCCAAACGACTCTCATTGGATGCGTACGTGGTACATGAAATAACTCCTGGCAATTTCTCTCAATCGGTCCCAACTTGGCTTGTACCCATTTCATTCGTTTCGTTACTTTTGATAGGGCATTGCATTTACCAAGGTGCGTCGCCGAGGCGAGCCAGGTACCACGCCTATGTGGGCGATCACTCGTTAGTGGTTTTGATTAGAAGTCACCCTCGAGGCAAATACGCAGAGTGTGGGTGAGACCCACATCGATTCGTCATTCAATCGAATTAATCATGCCTTTTGTGCTGCGGCCAGTTGTGAATCGGTAACGGGGTATTTATTTGATTTTTTTTATTTACCTCTTTGTTTTCCTGTGGGTGTCAAGTACCCGATAAGACCTCATTATTATTACTTATAATATCTGTTATTGGAATTGATGCTAATAATGATAAATATTTGTGCGATAACTCTTGCGACTGGAATGCTCATTTTTATGGGATTTATGAGAACATTTAAGATTGAAGGTGAATTTATATGCCCATTGGAAATACATTCCAATTGTTAACACGCGTTTAAACTCAATTACTCATGCTTTAAACTACGAATCAGATAGTGAGAATTTATGCCCGTGTGAACTTTCGACTCTGAGTTAAGGGGGGGGGGGGGGGGGAAATGACATTTTCCGGTGTGAAGTGTTCAATATTACATTTCCGTTCATCCCTCGTAGCCCTCGATGCAAATTCAATGGTGAACTTCGCTTCAGATGTGTAAATATTTCGATAGAAGGAAAAGGGGGGGGCGATGGGAAATCCCCACTGGAGTCCTTTCTCGCCAAACCATTTCAATTTTCTGACGTTATATCGAGGATAAAGTGAACGGAAGAATATCAAAATAAACCGTATCGAGAGTTGAGAGAGAACTAAAACAAAAAGGAAGTTTCGAGAGGGGAGCGCGACAATATCGGGATCTCAAGACCGATGATGAATGGTTCATTCTGAACTTTTGGATTTACTCGGTAATAGTTGGTGTTGATGGTATGAATTGTCGAGTTGTCTGGCACTTTTTCACTCATTCAATTACCCATTGAATATTGATTGCAGTGGAGGAATGATAAAATCACTTGCAATCAATTGAAGCTTGAGGGAAACTACTTCGAACGTCACGAGCTCAATTTTTTCAAAATAAACCAATCAAATTATTTCAATCAATGAAATTAATTCGGCTTAATTACTCATCTCGATGGGTAGAAATCACTGAAGATTACACTGATTCCATCCATAAGCAGTTGACCTCCCGTCACAGCCAATTTTTTCCTCTCCAGCCCCTCCCGATACACTAACAGAAAACTCTCAACTCGTCTTAACATCAACGGCAGACAATGAAAATCGAGTCTCCCTCAAGCCCGTCGTTGTCGTCTTTTGTGCTCCCCGCGAGGGGGCGTGAGGGGGGGGGGGCTCTGTACACGCGATTTCATGTAAATGCCGTGTAATCGGGGACACGAACCGAGCGATAACTTCATTACCTCGTACTGGCTAATTGCGGGGGAAATTAGCGAAACTAATTGCAAGCCTCGCGCATTCGATCGAGATTTAATCGATGGTATAGTTTGTAGTGCGCGTATTACCAACAATATCATGCGTTTATCCTCTCATTTCAACACAAAGTACACACAAATTTTCTAGGCAAAAGAGAAGAAAAAAAAAAAACTGGCTTATGTATTGGTATACAGCGATGAGAAATTAGTGAGAAATTTCATAACTCAATCGGACTATTCGCGTATAATCGGTACTTTAAACTGCCAATTCCATTGATTGCAAATCCGAATAATTGTTGCATTATCATCCGATAAAATCCGAGTACTCGATTCGAGACAAAAGGGGGGGGGAGGGGGGAGGAGGGGAGGGAGGCCAATACATTGTGAGTAAATAAGGTAGACTTCGATCCACTAGAAAGGATCTTACGATTACATTTCGTTACCGACTTTCGTTGATGTGTCGAGGAGGAGGGGGGCAAGAGGGTATCACGATCGAGTTGGGGGCGCCTAGCGCGAGCCAAGCGCATCCCAACGTCAAGTCACGACCTACTAATGAATGATTATGCTACAATTTGCCCGAGGACGGCAGCTATCGCAATTTATTAAATTACAGTGATTCGTGCAACTGCGCGCCTCTCAATGCGGCATCCGGTAGTCGTCGCCAGTATGTCCTCGGGACATATCGGGCCCGAATGTCATTAAGAGTCCAGTGTCACTCTGATACTCGTGTGAAATTACGCAAAGAGATCTGCGCAAAGAGATCGGGGGAAAAAAGTGATGAACAAAAATCTCGTTTTCGAGGTATTTTACGACTCATTGGCGGAAATCAATTTTTTTAATCTCCTTTTGAGAGCTCAAAATTGGGAGATATCGACATTTTTGGAAAGACCGTTTTTGGAGAGGGCCGTGAGAGCTACAAAAGAGGTCCTGAGAAAAAATATGATACGTCTTTTAGTTTCCGGGATACTTTGAAAAAACCTAGTCATGTTATCAAACTTTTTGGATTTGAAATATAAAAATTATAGTGAATTAAAAAAATTAAAGTGTGTAAATAATCTTTGAATATATTTCGAACCTTTGAAACCCACTTCTCATTAATTTATCTTTGTTAGCCTCATCTACCGAATACACAAGGGGATCTGGGAGAGAAGTAATGAAGAAAAATCTCGATTTCGAGGTATTTTACGACTCATTGGCGGAATTCAAATTTTTAATTTTCTTTTGAGAGCTTAAATTATGAGATAGCGAAATTTTTGTAGAAACCTTTTTTGCAGAGGACCATTAGATCTACAAAAGAGGTCTTAAGAAAAAATATGCTATGTCTTTTAGTTTCCGGGATACTTCGAAAAAACCTTAGTCACCTGACTAATCTTTGTGGATTTGAAAAATAAAAATTATACTGAATTAAAAAAATTAGAGTGTATAAATAATCTTTGAATATATTTCGAACCTTTAAAACCCACTCCTCATTAATTTATCTTTGTCAACAAAAATACGAAAAAAATGATAAAAAAAAATACAAAAAATATGAGTTAAAAAAAATCGTAAATTTTGATTTCAAAAGCGTAAATTATTTCCAAATCTCCCGCTTCACGAGCACATTTTTCTGTCTATTATTTTCTTATTCGTTTCAGCTTGACTCTAAAAAGTAGAAGAGACAGTGTCCGTGAGGATCACTTGCGCTGCCCCTCAGACGTTACACTTTCCCGTGACGATTTTTCAATTGACCCGGCGGTTAAAGAAGTTTCCCTTCAAACCATTCGATCTCGGAAAAGGGTAATTTAATGTAGCGAACGAACCAAAAAAAAATAAAAATATAGTTTCCGAACGAGTATGATGATCATAAAGAAGAGGAGATAAATGATGAGGAGTGTGCGCCAAACAACAGAGTGGAAAGGATGAAAAATGAAATCGGGCGTGAAACGAACGGGTAGTCATCGGCTACCTGGGTCATGGGGGCCCCCTCTTGTTATATCGCTTACAGTAGTGAGACAAGAGAGAGAGAGAGAGAGAGAGAGCGCGAGAGGGGGGGGGGAGCCAGAAGAAAAAGGTGGAACTAATAATCGCAAAGTGGACCAAAAGGATAACGGTTACGACGGAAGGTATGCCTGTCGGCTGGAGGAATGCAGCACTCGTCTGCTTCCAATTCCAAGTGATCAGTAAAAAAAAAAAAATAACCAAAAACTTGGCTCAATCTAGTGGTCGAAAAGTTTCGTGAACAAGTGAAATTTCATTGTCGAATCACTTGGAGTCAAGTGCACAATTGCTTGCGTGTCCGTTGCCGCGATGCAGTCGTAAACAAGGTGGCCATTAATTTGTGGGCCCCACAAATGATGATGCCCAATATCCTTTTGGCAAGTATATTTCGGGGGCTCTCTCTTACCTCACCTCCTGGTGCCCCCCCCGCCCCCTTCCCGGCCGTCATATCATCCAACACATTCTGCATTTGAGCTCCATACGATTCTCACCCGTTGGACGCCTGGCGGGGATAAAATAAGTTTAGGGGCGTGAAATTGCCAGTAATTTTACAAGCTATAACGATCTACTAAATCCGTAAAATAATTAAGGGCGCAGATGTTTTCGTCTTGGATGAATAGCAACATCTCACCCACACGATTCGCGCAGTTGGTAATAGTGTTGGCTTCTACTCCCCCCTCTCCGTGCCTTTGGCCGTCTCCTGTGATAAAAATTTCAAGCGCTATTCAGTGGTACCACCTCCGCCCCATAATCTCAAACTCTTGATGGCCTCCTAATACATTTCAACACTGCTATTAGTCAGACCGTGCGAGATACATTGCAACAAATTCAATTCTCATCGCGTGACCGAATCGATTCATATTTATATATTTTTTTTCACTTCTCTCCACCATTTCTCTCCCCCTGGCTTCTTCCATTTCTTTCTCCAAGTTATTAATCCACGCTCTGCAATAACTGACGTCAATCAATTCATAATTAATAGGTGGATAATTGTTTACAATAATTATTGGTAATTCACCGGCTGATCTCTTCCGGCACTCGTCAAAAGTTTAGATTCTCACGGGTTGAAGATAATTCTTCCAGCCAATTCGATCTACTTTCACGTGAGCATCCCACTGGCATCATCAATTTGCAATTGCAACTTTTGTATCTTTTGGGGGGAGGGGGGGAGGCTATTCATTTACCAAGACTTGGATGATGACTTCGGTGAGTCGATGGGCACCGGCAATGGAGGAAAATTGAATCAGCCTGAGGATCAGCGGGGGCAAGTCAGTCTAGACGTGTGCACACGTAAATAACAATCAGTTGACAAGGTTTCTCATTAAGAGGAGAAAACTCGAGTTGAGGCAATACCGAGGTGGCTTCCCTTCCGCCTTGTCTCGAGTCTCAACAACTAGATTATTGGACCTGAGGCCCCATTGTGACATCTGGTAGCCGTTGGACCCTGGCGGTGGCCATCCTGAGCCGAAAATCACCGCTCACGGTAAGAACAACAGGTCTAATCCGAAAAATCGACAGACAACTGGTGAATTGTCAGGGAAGCGAGGGAACACAAAACAAGTGGATAATTGCATTTTCTGTGAATGCCCATTGGTTTTTTTTTTTGGTAATAAATTAGTAATACGCCTCTGAATGGGCTTATTTATTTTGGCAATTTTTGGGTTATCACTGGTCTACGATTTTTTTATCTTCTTCACGACGTAAGATAGTTATTTTCGAGAAATTTTTTATTTATTTAAAATTTAGTTGAAATTCAAACGGATTTTAGGCAGGGGATAATATTTAATGAAAATTCAGGGCTGAATTGGTGTTCCTTCAACAATGGTTTTTTTTACTGATTGTTGAAAATTAAATTTTTTCAAACCAATACGAATCAAAAAGAAATACGAATGAAAAAAGTCATTCAGAGTATAATTTTCTTATTTATCCAAATTGATAACTATTTCAAAGCAATACGAATCAAAAAGCAATACGAATCAAAAAGAAATACGAATCAAAAAGAAATACAAATGAAATGAGTTCATCTTGACTAAATGATTCTAGTCAAAGATTTTTATAGTGAAGGTTTAATTCAAGCTTAGGGAGAGGTTAGTCAGATTTTAGTTAGATCTGATAATGGCTCAGTTGAACTCCACTCCATTAAATTTGAAAAATTATTTCTGACCGATCGTTGAAACCCGCATTTTTCGAAAACAACGAATATTTCAGAAACTCCATTGATAATCAACCTTTAAATCAGCCCGATGAATGGAGGCCATTGAGGTCTGTATCCTTGCGAAAAAAATCCTAAGTTTATAGACAGCGTCTGGAGAAAATCGCAAATAATCAAAACATTTAATTACCCTGACACAAAAACTCGGAAGTTAGAAGTCAACGATTCCAATACCTCGATTTTGAATAAAAAATCATAACTGAACGACGAGATTGTCGCAATGGCATCTGGTAGCCGTGCCCCATATAGACTCACCTCGCCGGTGGTCGTCTCATTGAGCCCCCATCCCCGGACCCCATGAATTCCATCAAACAAGCCATTGATGTCCCCTCCCTCACATTATGGAAGTTCACCGCTGGACAGCAAAACTCCAGTGACAATTTGATAAATAGTCTCAAGTCACTCTAAACCCCCGTGGACGCCGTAAAGAGTCGTTAAGGATGTATCCTTGAATCATCACCTCTCATTTTTTACCATCACAAAAAAAGCCGTTCACAAGCGCACAGTCGACATGTTTAATAACGAGTGAGCTTGTCTTACTTTGATGGAACAGAACAGGCCTGACAACTCGATATTCATCAACATTTGCTGAACCTAGTCATAAGCCATTGGGCAAAAGACGAAATGAAACTCCCTGTATTATCCAATCTCCATTCACCAACCTGAATCTGGTCATTAATTCAATTGACGATACAGAAAAAAAAAAAAGTATATATTTAATCGTGTGCTTTCACAACTCCTCAGCCTCATCTACCGAATACAATTCCTGAATGCGCGTGCTTGTATCATCCAAACGAGTCTGAATTATTTCCTGCTTCGTTTATTCACCTGTATAGACACCCGTTATAAACTCAAACTATCCTCTCTTTTCACGCTGGAGGGATTCGTCACGTGAACACCCGGGACGGTACAGTACCTCCAGCGTTCATCATCATTAGGCGTTGATCACTGGGCGATCATCGTCCATGAGCGCTGTACGCGTAGTCTTTTGCCGCTGCCAATGCCGACTCACTACCGCCTAAGCGTTTGTTGTACCCAACATTACTGGTCATACCGAGTTAGTCGTTTCGTGATTTTTTTCTTATTAGTCTTTTTTTTTAATTTTTTTGCAGCTTTTGTGGAAAAAATAAATGGACAAAACTCGCGTATATAAACCTGGATAGTTGATGCCCACCGACTTCATGGGTCAAGAGGTTCAGACATTTCTTTGCTTCGTACGGGCCTTCAAGTTATTAACCTACCGTCATTCGTACATTGCTGGCACGTGGGTTAATCCATTTATGAGTTACAGTGTGGCTGAGAGAGGATGGATAAAAATAACAAAGTGGCACATATCGGTGAAATCGGAGTGAAGGGGTGGGCACCGTAAAATCAACTTCTAGACGCTTGCTTACTACTGTTCGAAGACGAGGCGCTGGAGCCTCGTCGAATGGACAAATTTTTATTTGGAATTTTTTTTCTCTCTCTCTCTCTCTCTCGTTTCGTACAATCAGTTATTGATGATTGAATAAACTTATCGAGTTGTTTCAACAGAAAAAAAAGATTGTGGCAAATGAATGATTAATTAATATGAAATAAAATTTTCGTTAAATTGTGAGAAAACAATTGATTTAATTGAAATAAATCATGGTCAAAAGGAAATATTTTTTCTCAGATTGAAATGCGACTTTAGCCTCGACTGTATAATAAATTTATTGATTTGATTGAAATTGATAATTTTTGGGGGTGCTCGAAGCGATACGAATCAAAAAGAAATACGAATGGGTAATGGATTCGATTTTCGTGGTATTCACTTATAGAACTTATTGACTCCAATGACAAAAGTGCAAATTGAATATTGATTTTCGGCGGGGAAAACCTGGCCCCCTGAGTTGTGCCGTGTCGCAGACAGTTAGAGGCCACGACCTCACCTTCATTTTTCACTTGAACCCCTTACCCTGACACCCACCCGCCCGCCAAACTTTATCCATGATCGAACGCGTTTGTACCTTCGTTTAAATTTACACGTCCCAGCACCACTTGCCACTCTTACAGTACCTCTGAGTGACTGTTTTAAAATCGAAAAAACCACCGGTACTGAGTATATAACGTAAATGGCATAGCGTGACTGCAAAATTTTCGGTATTCGTGTGGGTGACGTGTGTTGTAGGTAAAATGGGAAAGCCCCAGTGGAGTTTCAACCGTCCCCTTCGATAAAGAAATAAAATTACAGGCTCGCGGCTTGTTCACAACTCCTACTTGTCCCTGCCATGGTATTTTCGGGTGGATTTCTTATTTAAACAGAGTGAATTGACAGGGCTGGGACGATATTTCTCGTGATAGGATTTTTCGATTGGCGTCTCATCGCAAATTATCGGGTACACGAGAAACCTTTCGTGTCTTCCGGAATCTGATGCGATTTCGCTGAGCGCACACAAAATAAAATGTTTTTTTCGCTTGTCAAGCAATTGAAAATTAAATTTTTTCAAAGCAATACGAATCAAAAAGAAATACGAGTGAAAGAAGACGTCATTTATTTCTCACAATTAGATTATCGTCTCAAAGCAATACGAATCAAAAAGAAATACAAATGAGTAAAAAATCTTTGAAAAAAAATAATGGTTGACCAGCGAAAAAATATTCCCACAACCAAAAAATCTATTCAATGCATTACTCACCGTGCAGATGGTGGGCGTATGTCCATGAACTTTGTTGTTATCCGGTGGCTCCGACGCCTTAGATAAATCCGGCCGAATTCTTGGAGCCGATGCCGAACCAGTGGAGATCGGGGCCTCTGGTCTGGCGAACCAAGGCGGCACCTGCAATAATAATTCACCATCAAAATCATTGACAACGGCAGGGATAAATTGCAGGAATAATGTGTCAACAAGCATTAATATCGAGTCGCGGGTCATCAAAAGCCATTCAGGGGACAAGAGTCGCAGTTGACCTGGTGGGACATTAGTGTCACTGCTGTTGAATATGAACACACTTCAAGATGGATGGCCACTCGAGGCGTGTGGTCCCCGCGACCCGTGCCCCCTTCATACTCAAGAGACATGAAACATGAGGGACGAAAAAAAAAATAGTCGCGGGCATAAAGAGCCTTTGATGGCGGGGAAAAGGGGGGGGCTATCATGTCCAACGGGTGAAACTCCCGGAGTCGATCTCAGTTGTAGTACCAGTGACATCAATCAGGGGAATTCTCCATTGGACGTCGTGTGTCAAGGGGTTTCACAAAAGATGATGGAATTTTTTTTTTTTTTCCCTGTGTCAAGTGACACTCGGGAGTGGGCAATCGTTGGTGGTCCCGGGGTCTCGCCAGCGTCCACCGCAATTAAATATGTAATGGCTGGGATTTTTTTTTTATTATGGAAAAATCGGCGAGAGGCAATTTTTTAAATGTTTGAAATGCTCTTCTCTATTCAATAAACTTTCATTAAACTGCTGGCGAAATAAAAAAAAAAAATCGCGGAAAATGGCTCGCGGAGAATTTCCCTTTTGCTCCATTTTCTTTTCCTTTCATCGGAGTTTCCGTTTTTCGTATAACGCAACCGTCCCGAAAAAAAAAATAAAGCTCACAGAGAGTGCACTGGGGATGACGTGACGGCTCGACGTTATCCCCCCCCCCCGGGGATTTTACCAGGGTTTTCGGACTTTATTTCGAGAAAATGCTACAGTATATGGACACAGTAGCCGCTAGTAATTATAGGTTTTCGGGCTAATTTTTTTTTGTATAGAATTTTTTAAATAATCTCCATTCGATAATGAGCTAGTCAGGCTGTAGAAAAATGTAAATACCGTCAGTATTCGGTGAAAATTTCGGAATCTACGGCAGATACCAAAATTTTTGTTAAGACCTTTTTTATAGAGCGAATTGAGATCTATAAAAAAGGTCGTTATAATAATTTTGCTATCTCGTTTAGATCCGGAGATATAATGCCTAAACAATGACAGTCATAGTTACCACCTTAACCCGTAGAAACCTTACCAAATGAAACTGACTAAAAACTGCGATTATCAAGCAATCTCACACCAAAAAAATTACCCAATGAAACGATAAATTAATGGAATTTCAAAACAATACCACCGCAAATTAATTAAAAAATATCCACATCCCAACAATTCATCTGTAATCAAGTGGTGCAGATAATACGACACAAATTACATTTTTTTTTCTCCTGCCCCTTAATTACCCACCAATGAATTAAGATTATAACACATCATAATGACTGATGTTGACATAATTTCGTTGTTCACGTTGCCATGAGCAGCTAAACTGGATGAAAGAGGTGTCTCAATATCTCTTTTTTTTTTTTCTCCGTCTCTCCTCGAGAATAAAACGACTACTTACACGCAACGAGCGTGACAGGCGTCGCGCGTCGTCGCCTCGACGATTTGACGCGTGCGACACGCCATTCGTGCCTAGCGCCATCCTCGGGCCCGTAATTACGGGTGACAAAGGGGGATCAGGTGCCCCCCCTCCCCTCCCTCCCACCTCCGCAAAATAGGTAATGAAACTCGAAATGATAAAAGTCGCTTCCTCCGGTCATTGTCGGCCTAGTACCTATTCTGATCTTCAACAATTGAGCAAGATGTTTACACACGTGTTCTTTTTGGCATGAAATACACTGGGATCACGCGAACCACCTCAAATGACAGACTGTTTTGTGTCCTGTCTCTTTTGTGTCACACGTACATTTGTGTATAAACACTTGCTTCCGCGTGACGGTAAGGCAATATCGATTCATCGGAAGGGGAGGGGGGGGGGGGGGGGGAATTCACATATCATGCGATCTACGAGGAATAAAGAGTGTGAGAAAATTTGTTTGATGGGTTTCCTCTGTGGGTGTCGCCACGTGAATTCTCGGGGAACGCCTGCTTCCTCTCTGCCAAGGACGTGGCCTCGATATTTTAATTTGCAGAGAGTGTGTGGGGGGGGGGAGGAGGGATTTGTATCGAACAGTTGAAATATTCCTTTTTATCGCGAAATATTGGAATTCGATAGACAATTGGCGAATTCGGGCTTCCCTTCAGGGAAAAAAAATTAACGAAATGTTTCATTAATCGGGAAGTTAACGCAGATATTTTAATTGCGTGAGATAATAAATAAAAAAAAAAGAAATCTCCGTTTAAAATATTATGCCATAGGTGCCCGTAATCACGCGATTCTAACCTCGCTTCGCTCGGTTAAATCGCGGATTACGGGCACAATGACATAAAATATTGTATGGAACTAGTGCGTAATGGTGTTTTTTGGCTCGTGTGATTATAACACTCGCCTTCGGCTCGTGTTACAATCTCCCACGAGCCAAAAATACCATTACGCACATGTTGCATAATATACTATTAAATCCAATTTCCCTCAGCAATAACTCAGTTGTCACCTCAAAAATGTATTTATATTTTAAATTCCCACCTTCCGCGAACAAATCTCAACTCCCCCATATTCGTCGATGGCAAATAATAAAAATCTCACCTGCGCCATAAAACTAAAATAGTCCCTCCCTAAACCGAGGGAAGCCATCTCAAAATTTCGCGAATCCCCATAAACGAGCATACACAAGTCCATTAACAACGAGAACGCCCACGTTATTGAATATCGGGCGTCGCGACGCCATTGTAAACCTCAGCACTAACGAGCTGTCGTCAGCGAAATATCTGCCAACCCTGTAGCCACCCCTCGCTCAGATCCAAGAGCCCAAGTCAATAAATGGTGGAGTAAATACCGTAGAGTATGAATTTTTGGGATGAGAAATGTTAAATCAAATAACAAAAAAAATATTAAAAAAAAAATCCGGAATGTTTGGTTATGGCATTACTCGATAGCCGATGAAATCATACTCTCCGGAGGATGATAAATAGTGGACAGGCGGAAGGGGGGAGGGGAGGGCTGTGCTGAATGTGGTCGGATATCGATTGAACCTGCTGACGGGTAAATTAAACTCGGTTTACCAGCATTT
>JAPYZM010003497.1:0-11118 GCA_030522845.1 Psyttalia concolor
TTATTGAGAGTCGTGGCTTGTGCCAGGATAGTATTCGATGTACTAGAGATTTCATTTTTCTTAAAAAGGTTTCTGTAATCTGTGTAGGGAATGGGAAATTGGTCCGATGCATCTTCTACCGAATTAGCCGCTAATCGGTCAGCCTCTTCGTTTCCCTCAATTCCACAGTTCGAGGGAATCCAGAGGAATTTTATATCTTGCAAATAGTTTAAACAATAAGCGTTTCGGTTCTCTCTCCGCTTCCAAGTTGCTGGCTATCGAGGTAATTCTAAAGAAATGCCCACCGATGACCAAATTATTTATTAATTGAATGGCATGCGTCGCATTTCCCTCCAGTAATTTGTTTCCCAGCACAATTAACATTTCAAATGTCATTCACGTAAGAGTATATCTATTAACATATCAATCTTCATGTAACTTTAAATAGATAGCTTACCTGAGTGAGTGTTCCACTAATTTAATTCTACAAACCTACGTGTACCGCTGTGACTTCATCTACTGCACAATTACTGAAGAGGAATACATAAAGTGCCCCAAGACAATTATGAGTGGCCTACGGAATCTCAGAGGTTTGGATCGTAGCACGTTCCTAATAAAATGGAAAGGTCAGGTCGAGTTTAGGTCTCGCACTCATCCGCCTATTCCCCCATTGCAAATTCATAAACTGGAGTTCTGCTGTTTCTCAGTATGCTATTTTACCCATCTTTATCAAATACTATGATCGGCGACGATTTATCTGTCCCTATCTACTCGTCAATCTTCCCCTGGATTAATTGTTACTCGTGTACGTCATAAATTATTCTTCATCAACTGATGAGTCATCGATTCATTGGCTATTCATTAAATGTTTTATTAACAAAACTGAATTTCAAATTTATATAATTCCCTGGAGTGGTTTGCAGCGCTCGTTCGATTACAGAAGGGCAGTTTCTGCGATTGGTGCCATTACTTAAACTAACATGGATTGATTTTTTAAAATAATTAACGTGCATTCAATTATCGTTTGATGAGTAACGTTGAACATTGCTGTAAAATAATCCCACGTCCCACGCCTATTGTGCGACTTAGCCCATTCTTAAGATAATTCTCGTTTCATTGTAATGATCAATTATCGCAGCGAATACACCGTCTCAGCGAGTAGACACGAAAGACCCAGCTGACATCATAATAGAACGTTTTTCATTAAGGTGATTTTTTTCTTTACTTCATGACGAGCGAATCCTGTCAGCTTATTAGCTTTCCCCCCCCCCCCTTGTACAATCAAAAATACGTGAAGAGCAATCCGAAGATATTCTGGATCACTTTCACTACGGCTAACCTTTGATCATTTTATTATGATTAAATTCCTTAGCGTCACTATTGCTCAGCAATTTTCTGCATTACAATAATCATTCGGCAAGAATATTGCGGGAATGAGAAATCAAGATTCCACTTGTGCAGATAAGCCCAAATTTCCCCCAAAAAATGCCCCAAAAATGATAAATCTGGTTATTATCCGCTGGCCAATATATTTGATAATATTTTACAATACACAATCAAAAATGAATTAACAATGTCAAAGGCAAACTCAAGTTTATTGGAAGCATATTTATAGAAATGAACAAGTCTTGTGGTTAATTCAACTGAATAAAAACAAATAAGCAAATAATAGATGGCCCCTCATTTATCCAATCCATATTTTCAGTTGTGTCCATTCATTGTTAAATAGAAGCCGATATGGAAAGGACGACCGCATAAGGCTCTCAGCAGTATAGTTTATTCCTCCGTTTTTTTTATTTTTATTATTTCTCTCTGTTCACTCATTCATCACTTTCTCTGCCCTGTCATTCACTTTCCCTGCCCATAGTATCTCCTATTGTATGGCTCCTCTTCCTCGGGGTGGGCAGCATTATATGCCAAGGCCCGCTCGATCGCAGGTGGAATAGGTGGTGGAGTTGGTAAGTGGGCACCATTCGCTTGAAAACCATTTTCATCAGCCTGATAGCTAACCAAGATTGGTGTTCCATCCGGCGCAGTGTAGCTGTACTGTCCTCGAACCACTTCCGCCTGTCCTGCTGCACCAAGATTCTTTGGTTGTCCTTGTTCTGCTACCGATATACCATTCTCCGTGTCGTAACTTGAACACAATTTTAATAAACAATTTTTTTACGTCGTTTTTTGTTATCACATCCATTGTTCCCAACTTTTTCACATGTTAATGAATAAGAAAGAGGAGGGGAAAAAATAGCTGGGGTAATAATAAGGTAATTCGAGGGGGCGGAGCATCATAAGGTGAAAAATAAGAATTACTTTATGTACTCTGATGTACCCAGTGGATTTGCTAATTGCAATTGTTGTTATGCAATAACATTGGTGATGGAAAACTGAGTGATTGATCAACTGGCGTTAGTTGCCTTGTCAATGAAACGAGTAGTGTGTCAATTAAAATTCTCCTACGGGGTAATTGCAAATTATAGGTACAAGTATGTAGTCTTGGCGAGTCATTCATCATTCTGGAGGCAGAATAGGATGTTCATCACTTTTACAGCGTTGACAAGCTATTTGTTAAGTGCTACTGATGCTTGTATGCCCAAATCAAATTAGCAGTTGATTTATTGAGCGTATGTCAACGTATTTTGGATCTACGGAGAGAAATTTTCAGCTTAATTTACGCATTCCGTGGGGTTATCTGCATTACTGTAATTTATTGATGCGATTGAGAGAAAAATTACGAGAAAATCGATCCGTAAAACTGCCACGTACACATTTGTTCCGAAATAAGACGAAAAAAAATATACAATTGTTATTGAATATCTCTCCGTAGATTCGTTGGACCGGTGGAATTCATTACCTAAATTATTATTATTAATGAATTATTGAAATGTGCCGTTTACCTGAACGCGTAAGACCCACCAAAATCTTGATCATGGCTTTGCCGTAAAATGGCAATGCGTCGACCGTAGTAATCGGGGTTGTACTGCTGAGGGTATTTAAATTGTGCGTGAACCATCATCACCAGACCGAAAAGTGCGATCTATACAGAAAAGCAAATTTCATTGCAATGGAATTGTAACAAAACATACAGTACTAAAGTTAAATTTAAAAAAAAAACAGAAACAAAACATAACAGTAGAGAATAGGGTGAAAACTATTGTTAAACACTCACAAGAATCTTCATTTTTTTAAACCGTAAATATATTAATAAATGGCAAATCCAAGAGAGGAGAGAAGAGGAGGAGACACGAGGGAAACTTGGTTTCCACCGGGAATGGAATAACCCTGGGTTCAGTTTTCCTAGTGAATTTATACCAGCTCGGGTACTCCCTACGACGCTGCTTCTTCATTCTGGAGGCTCAGTAATGCGATGCTGGAGGGGGATATAACGATGTAGATGAAATCAAATGTTGTATACACACTTTATAAGTGCAACATAGTAGGATCAAAGTACAGTGCATACGTTTACATCTACTTATTGGAGATTCAGATGTGTTGTGGTCCATTCATTTCAATCGGCACGTCACATAATTCAGATCGGCTGTGGATCCTCGAAGGGTGTGTTCCTTTCACTACAAAAGCTATTATACTGCCTTTGCTTATTGTTACAACATAGCTATGTAACAATTCCGAATCATCTTCCCAAGATTATTAAAATATTATAATATCGTATTTCAGGATATTGTTATAATAGGGAGAGGGAGGCCAAACGAGTTGTCATTAATCATCAGTATCTCCAGATTGTGCCGGGGGATTCAGGTGAGTAGGGATCCCTCTTCAAACCTGCAAAAATCATTTGGAAATAAGTAAAACATCGAGACATTACAGATTTTCATTGTTGAGTTATTTGCAAATAAAAATAGTCCTTCTTTTTCCCCCATTTTCCAGACGATCAGCCAATTGCTTTTTTGCATGTGTTGAAAATAAAAATTAATAATTCGTATCATTAAATGTTTTTGAAAAGGGAGATCAACTGCTGGAGAAGAATTTGTTCCATTGAAATTGACATTCATCATAAATAATTTGTTCAATCCTCTCGAGGTCGCCCTTTTTTCAGCCTATCCAGATACCGTTGGTATCAAAATCTCCAGAATCAGATCGAGATTACCCGAATATACAGTCTTCACTGGTACACATTTAATCTTGAATTGTAATTTTTTTCAGTTTCGTAATTTACGAGATTGATGGTACTTGGCTTTTCTTCGTGTTCTCCACTGTTTGTAATTTGTATGTCCGGTCTTGGGTGAACGGTGAATTTGATTCACGGTTCACGTCATTCAACCCAATTTTACGTAGCACCTAGAAACAACAAAAGGTGTTACGTTATATCGGTCCAGAAGAGAATCGTATATGCCTTGACATTAAAAACCCCTCTTTACAATTCCAGTCAATATTGCTGTTGCATGTGGATGATTATGATGATGATGATGATGATGATGAGGCGGGGTTAGTGTGAAAGCAAGGTGTAACCTCCCAGTTATGTCTGGGTATTGGCCAATGCACATGGCAACCTCCCTCGGAACCCTGAATTTATCAAGAGTCTACGTATTGTTTATTCATTTTTTGCACTGCCTTAAAAGGCAAAACACACAGACAATTGATTGAGGAGAAAAAAATCAACTATAAAAATCATTGCTCTCGATAGTCCCCCAGTTTAACGTGATTCAAGAAAAAAAACACAAATAAATAGATAAAAAAAGGTATTGCCAGAGGTACTCTTCATGCTGTATACTCTTGTATTTATGTACTCTTTACGTAATTGGCTATCAAGTCCACGAGTCGATTACTGCAATCAATTGATTGGGCCTTATAATTATAACTGTAATAATTTAAGGAGAATATAGACTACCTGCACAACATGCCATATATCGTATGTGTAATAGGCAAGTTGGAAATTTCATTTTCGCATCTTTTCGTAATTTGACCTATTGGAGATACGTTCTTGATATTCAAATCCCAGTGAGATACTGTGGGCGTCACTTCAGCATTATTTCTGCCTCACTTTCTTGAATAATTCTGCACTGCTGAGTTAATAATGTTTTATTCACTGAATGCCATACTTTGTCTGACTGAGACGATTTTAAATTTGTCTGACAACGTGTGAAGTTATGTGCGTCAGGTGTAAAGAATTTATTGAATAACTTGGGATGTATTGTTCCCTCATCGGTTGAAAATTCTGTGGGTTGGATATTCCGTCAATTTCAGCCGACTGGTATTGACCTATGATACATGAGTTTCTCTGGAATGCTGGGGTATCCTGGAGATTAATCTCTCCAGAATTTTACGTCTACTTTGTTGCTATGCACATTCCTGGACACCGGTGTCTTCAGAATTTTTATCTACAGAAGTTTACATTTTTTTTGCTACTCAAAAATGAGATGATGGATCAAATACCGAGGGTGGAATCAATTTTTTGGCATGAGACAATTTATTAATATCGTAAGACGTTTATAGTATACATGAGCTAAATGTAATTGGCACCAGTAGTGAATGATTAGTACAGGTGACAGGATCGCTTAACGTTGATTAGCGAGGATGAACTGGAGGGCTCGGGAAATTTGTTCTGGTACTGGAGGAGCAACTGGAAGATGAGCTCCCTGCGGTTGGAAACCATTTTCGTTGGCGGTATAACTGACGGCGATTGGTGTACCATCGGGACCGCTGTACTCGAATTGTCCTTGGGCCACAACTGCCGGTGCACCTTCTTCATTCACAGGCCCTGGGTGACCCTCTTCAGAGACTTTAATTCCATTTGCTGTTTCATAGTTGTAATTGTAAGTACCGTCGGGCGATAGGCCCTGGGACTGGCGAACGATAGCAATCGGTTCCTGCTGAGCGAGCGCAACAGCGAAAACGGCTAGTAAAATTACCTGAGAATAACAATTATTTTCTGTATTTCAATTTTTTTTTTGTTCACTTTTTTCATTATCAATTGTTAGTAAGTAATGAGCAGTTATTTAGTCGATTATTGAGTGCTTAATTAATTGTGATTAACAGTAAAAATCACTTACGATGGACTTCATGTTTTTTTTCCTGCTGTAATGGACGAAGAGAACTTCTGGAGTGATTGACTTGGATGATGCAGGTTCCGCCTATTTATATACAGCGGGCCAGAACTTTTTCTCCTTGACGTATCCAAAAACTTGGTAGAATATTACGATCCATCTGAAGAGGGGATTCTGCCGAAATTTATGTATAGTTGACCTTTAGGTATCCATTGAAACTCTTCGAATTGCGCAACGTATGTATACAACGACCTAAACGCGGAAGATGACCAGCTAGTGCCATTACATAAAAAAAATGTAAGCCTACCGAATAACAAAAACAATATAATGTATTTTTTTGTGAGGTAGTCGACATTGGTGAACCTCGAGAAGATGTAGTGCTCTCTTGCATTTCACCGTGAAATCGAAAGTGTAATGAGGCGCCACGAAATCAGCTTCTCTAGAAAATATTTAAAATAATCCCACTTTATGGTCGGTATACAGGTATACACATGAGATGACAGTATTAGCCTTTAAGAATATTTATGAATGTTATTACGTGAACTATCGATTTCGTGGGTACTTAGAAACCTTATTTATCTTCAAGATCTAATAAATAATCAGGTGTAATTACATGATGTCTCATGGGAAATAAACTAAAATTTTATCTATTCGTTTATTTATTTCAAGAAATTATTGAACAATATTTTATTTTATGTTTCACATTACATGTTTCGAAAAATATGCTGGATAATCCGAGAGGCCAAGAAATGGGGATACATCATGAGAATTTTACATTCGTTGTTAGAGGTCATTACAATTCCTTCGGCCCTTCCAGTGGGGAGGTAACTAAAAAAAAATTTAACGCATATAAAATCGTCGACTTTATTATTAAGCTCCTCTATTTCCTGTGTTTACATGCTTTATAAAATCACAAGAGGAATGATTTTCTGTAATAAATTTTAATTAACAATCATGAGAATTCAATTAAACACGGAAAGCAGAGAATAATCGAAAATTCCATCGGAGAAGCAGAAAAAATTAATCAGCATGCGTTTAACTGGGAGTTGGGAAGAAAAAAACATGAGTATCTCAATAACTAGAATTGATAAAGTGGTCCCTTCCTACCGCGGATGTCCACACACATGAAGGTTATTGCGTGATCTATCGAATCTGTGGATACCTACCTAATATCACCTTTCCATTAAAACTCTAAAAAAAAAAAGAAAATCCAGAAAACGTGACAACCTCAATTTTGATTTTCTTTATTAGCGAGTTTACATGATTCGTTGAATCGCAAGAGGCATCATCATTTAATAGACAATTTTAATACCTAATCTTGAAGATGGAATTAACGAAGCAATAGAGAATATTATCGAACCTCCCATTGCATTACCAGTCAAAAATGCTGCAACAGTTAAGAAGATGCATAAATTCCCTGCATTCCGTCACTTTGTAAATGCATCATCGCTGGATCTCCATTGTCGTATACGATTGAAAAAAATCGCCTGGTAACTTGAACGATCTGATCTCCCAGGATGATGTCTAGGAGTAGCAAAAAGAGGAGCAGTCGATTGGCCAGGCCCTATCAAACTAGTACCGGTATTATTGCGTCTGGCTAGGAACGTATCCAATATTTTGATACTTTCGTACAAACTTTCAACATCACAATCGCTGTAATGCCGATATTTTCGATGATTATTTTTGCATGCGGCAGTATGGGTGGTCATTTTCGGTGTATTAATGGGTGTATTAGATAGAGTACTGGAATTTGTACTGCTCAATATACTAGTATCATCCGAAATAATTTCAAACTCGCTGATGTGTCGCCCATCTGGACTACAACAGGGACTGATGAACGATAATTGAGTGAGATAACTGTCTCGAGAGGATGTTGACGTTGTTCTAGTGCGACAATCGTTTTCAGATAGTGATATCAATGGCCCAGTCATGACAGTCTTCGACGTATGATTGGTATTCTGCATCTGTGGCTTTCCACTACCAAGAATTCTCAAAATTTTAGTCGCTTTTGGGCCGAGTCCCTCGTACTGTTCCCGTTGGTTGGCTCTAGAAGTGCCAGAATTACTTGCACAGCCGCAAGCGCCTTCACATGAACAGGTCAAATGATGTTGACGATCATTGTCGATGATTTCTGGTTCGTCTAGTTCTGTTGAGTTTGCGGTATATACGTAATTCGTATTTGTCCCAGCACCGCTCGAATTCGGCTGTGAAGAACAAGCTTCAACTTTCACATTTGAACTGTATTTCCTTATATACACACCAACGGCTTCAGCATCAATGGATGGGACTGATGAAACACTGGTCGATTCGTCGGGTCCGGGAAGTGACCTCTGACGGCGCCAAACTCGACGTGAACGATTGCCACGAAAATTGACTGGTACAGAGATATCTTTGGGGGAAATAAATATTAAAGTTATATTCAATATCTACTTGGTAAAGTTATTCAGTAAATTGAAAATTGAAGTGATTGGTTGAAAATCAAATCTTACGGAGAACATTATTCCTTGACAATATGGAATTTCTTGGTAACGTTCCAGGTGGTGTGATATACGGTGGCGGTGGACTCTCAGGAACCCGTTGAACATTGCTCATTACTACCTGCCTTGTTTCAATATTTCTGCTCAGACTGGTCACGTCCAAAATAGAGTAGAATATTCAAAGAAAAGTTGTGGAAATCGTTATAAATTTTACCATAATACATGCCCTTTCATTAAAAATTGGGGAGAGATTTTCATATAAATATGATCCATTAAATTATTCCCTTCGATCAAGACAATCCGTAAAATAAGCTTCAATAAAAAACGGTAACTCACGATTGTTGATTTGGTGAACTTCGGCTTCTGGGTTCTCGACGTTCATTCTTTCTTTTCACTCGTTTTCTCCTTGATACTTCATTTTCAAGGCCAACTTTCACTACCTCATCATAGCCAGGAGGAGCCTCATACATTGGTGGATCATCGTTAACTGATATTTCATCAATTCTGGCACTATCTGCAATATCAAAAACTATCCAATCTAATAGTGAGACAGTATTGTAAAACTACATGAATCATGCGCTTCATTCCTCAGATTCCTGCGACTGAAGTCCAGTTACAACGAGCGCATTCAATCCAATAAACCTCTGAACAAAATTCGTCCCCAAAGTCAAATAAATTCTAGGAGTTATATTTTTCAAATTTTTCAGCCGAGGAATAACAATGAGCTAATTCTGATTTGAACATAAAAAAATTGTCTATGAGGCAAATATTGCTAAATTATTATGTCAAGAATATAAATTTTATCTTTGGGCTTATTTACAACTGTCCCTCCCCAACCGAACTCCATTTTTTATTTATTGATCATTATTATTATTGCTATTACTACTATTATTGTTACCCAGCAAGTTGAGTAAATTGGCGTAATATACCTAAAAGTTCGCTAATCGTTTGCAGTCGTGATTGAAGTTCTCTCTGCTGGCGGGCTCGAGCGCCCATCCGATATAAGAGGATTATTAGAGCAGATATGAGGATGATAAGGCCCAAACTGCTCGCAACGAATACAAGGGTAGCTGTTTTCAAATCGGGATAACGATCGATCTTGGGAAAGTAGTAATTTGCCTTATTCATATGCCACTTCCGGTCCTGAGGTTCCTCCTGCCAAGCTGATTGAGAATACATATGTTTAAGGCGTCAGTGACATATATCACTCTTACAAAAAATATCGGATCGTGGGGAAATTATTCCAGAGGGTCTGTATCGAAATTTCGATCCCAACGGGGGCTGGCGATATTTGTTCAATATAAGTTAAAATGTAAATTTTTTACATTACATTGAAAATGAATTAATTGGTTTCGATGTATATTTGTGTTGAGAGCTCTCAGTCCGATCGGTTTAAGGCCCGGGTGTACCTTCAACCGAACTTTATCTAGATTGTTTTGTTTTGAATTTTTTATCTGCAAGGTATTTATTTGGAAACTCATTTTCTGTAATGAATAGACCTTCAAGAATACCAAATATATGTTTGGAAAAACTACAGAAAATTAGGAACATTTTCAAAGAGCGTTTTCGAGGAATATGGAGAAATAAGTCAGTAAAGGGTGAAATACAAAAATGTTAAGTAACTGTGACAGTTAAGTAAAAGTGACAAATGATAAACATCGCAATTTTGCATCAAGTTTTTTGTCGTGAGTGCTCTTCCTTCCGGCATACAAAGAAGCTTAAAAAATGCAGAAATTGAAAAGAAATTTTCTCAAACATTCTTTTTTAAATTAATGCCCTATATGCCGAGGATTGGGAGATTTCGCATTTCAACCTCCCTAACCGCCATGTTGACGTCGATTGGACGCCATTTGCCGTGGTAATTACCCATTTTTTAGGTCACCTTCAATACTTCTCAAAAAGGATCTTTGAAAATGTTCCTAATTTTCTCTATTTTTTTTTTTTTTCAAATATAGATTTATAATTCTCAAGGACCTACTCATTGCAAAAACTGAGTTTCCAAATAGACACATTTGTAGAGAAAAAAAATTCAAAACAAAAACAATCTAGATAACGTTCGGCTGGAGATACACCCGGGCCTTAAAGGAAAATTCCGAGATTGACCATTTTTTAATTATTCTTACGAAATACGCCTTTTATTATAGGACCCGGTTAATTTACTTGTAATGGGTGTGACGAGAAAATTAATTTACTTCGGAAGCACGTGGCAGGTTCATCGCTGTTATCTCCACAATGATCGAATCCATCGCAGTTCAGTTGGCTCGAAATGCATCGGTGATTGTGGCATAAAAAATCCGAGCTCGAGAAACAATCTAAAAAATAAAAATCAAGGATTATTCAGAAAAGCGCATTCGACAAATATTTTATGTGAAAGGAACTAAATATCACGTATCAAAAAATTTAATAGAAATTCATAGCAAATTTGGCAGGCAGTTCTATTACATTTTGACTGAGCTGTCAAGAATTTGCTGATACCCTCGTGGAAATTCGTCGACAGATTCTGTCAAATTCAGACAGAAAATGTAAATAAATGTCATATTCTGACCAAAATTTCTGTTTAAAAGTTAACAGAAAATGACATACTATTACAGAAAATGACATATTATGACAGAATATGTGATAATATGTCAGAATCTGAGAAAATATGTCATAAAATAACAGAG
>JAPYZM010003498.1:0-11114 GCA_030522845.1 Psyttalia concolor
GAGAGAGAGAGAGAGAGGAAAATAGACCAGGTGGCGCCTTCTGTGAGAGTCTTGGAGGACTTGATTTACGAGTTTATTGATTTTCCATGAATCGGATCCTTTGTTACGTTTGGCATGCCGCGAGTCATTGGAGCTCACGACAAAGAAGACAATTTTGGAGTTAAGGGCCCGGCGTAATAATTGATCACCCTGAAACCTCCCGTCACTCATTGCACGTGAAATACTGATCAAATCATGAGCAGACATAATTTCCGACTTGCTGAAATCAAGCCCAGAGTTCGGAAATTAGGTTTTCTTATGGTTTAATAATGATTTTCCTTTTAATTAGTCACGGAGCTCAAGGATTTTGGGAACTTCTAATGACCGACATCGACGTCTGCTAATGGAGATGGGGGTGAACAGCAGTCGCTGGCTCCCGGGGCTAATGGGCTGGGGCGGGGCGAGGGGGGACGATTTTTCAATCTCCATTCGACTGTCTTTATTCATTAATAATTAGATCAGTAATTACGGAGAATCACAAATGACTGTGGTAATGATCTCGTAATTTCGTCTCATCCGTAATGATCTCTTAATGATTTTTGGAGGCCTGCGAGAATGTTAAACAATGAAAATATTTGTAACAATAGAGACAACTGGAGTCTAGTGAATTGCAATTGATCTCAATTGCTCGTCACAAACTCGTAAACTACATTCGGCTGATCTCGTAGGTATTCGTCACAGCGACGCGCATGATGACTAAAATTTTGAAAAGATAAGATTAGGAGACTACCTCCAGACCGCATGAACCTAGCAACCCAGTACCATTGGACGCAATGAATAATAACCGTCAATTTTCATACAAAATTCTTTGGAAAAGTGTAGTTATCGTATTTATGCTGATTGTTATTGATACACCCGCGTGGCCGGTGGGATCAGCTGGTGACAATGACAATTGCTCGGCATTCTGTACTTGCTACACTTGGTATTACCTGCGTTGGGCCTCTTGCTCGGGGAAACGTCTTTACAGCATTCATACGGGATTATCGGATATTGTACAGGCACTGGATGTGTCCAATAATTCTATTTCAATCCTGGCGGATCGTCAACTCCAGGTAAATCCTCACTTTTTGCGAGACAATGGGGAAGATATCCTGGGAATGAGTCATTGGGCCTCTATTTGCCTGGCTTGCCATTGTCTCGAGCTCTAGTGGGGGCTGGTGATTGTACTCTTCGGCTTTTCCTCCAGATTTTCTAGGAATTTTCGTCTCAATGTGAATTAGTAAGTCAGTCCCAAATTTATGGAAAATTTCCAGTCAACAGGCTTGAGTCAACTGAGATACCTCAATCTCTCGGACAATGTCATCAGCGAAATTGGCCTGGCCGCCTTCTCCGGTCTCGATGAACTGACAATTGTCGATTTATCCAGAAATCATCTCTACTATATTTTACCCAACACCTTCGCTGACAACAGGAACTTGAGAGTTCTGAGATTGTCCGGGAATAATTTTAATCAGCATGTCCCCTTCCTGGTGAATCCCTCGATGACGGTAGGCTAAAGCTTCAGGTGTAATACGTGAGATTATTTGTTATTGAAAAGTGAGGATTATTGTTTTCAAGGAATTAAATCTCGCCTCGTGCCGATTAAGTCATTTACCAACCGGGGCATTCAGTGGACTCAAGCGGCTCCGCAACCTCGATCTATCGAACAATTTGATGATACAACTCGAGGAAGAGGCGTTACGCGTTCTACCCTTTCTCAGGATTCTGTCGATTAAAGAGTAATTTTCCTCTTTCTTTTTTTTTTTTTCTTTCATGAATTCGTTATTCAATTAAACGCATGAGAATTGCTCTAGTTCTTGAGATCCAGGGGATCCGAGTCATTGTAATTTTTTATTGTTGAATTATTTCGGCGAGAAGGAGGCTTTTGAGTAATCTCATTCGAAAGATTTCTCAACATAAGCAGTCTTTTACAGTTGTAAGCTTATAAAAAAATGTAGGACTGGATTATTCCACTCGAAATAAAACGGAATCAATTTATTTCGAGTAGAATTGTGTCCATTTTGTAAAAACAATTGAAATAATCGCTCTCCCATTATTTAACCCACAGAAATCCTTGGGCATGCAGCGCAAAACAGATGCAGACACTTCAAAATTACTTGTCATCGAGAGGAATAAGATACGAGACGTGGATTTGCCCCCGGCGAAGTGGGCCCAAAAAATTCGAGAAGATGGTATTGAGTCCGAGCGAGACTCCACCGAGAACAATTCTCCTGCCAAAAAATAAAAACAGTGGAAACTCTGGTTGGCTGAGGGAAGAGACCAGAGACGACGAGAGGTCTGGCGATTCTGGGGAGGAGGTGATGAAGAAACTGAAGGATTTTTATACGTTCGAGGTCTGGATTTTGTGCGCTTTGGGCTTCGTTGCGGGCCTGGGGCTCGGGATGACCGCCACCTACTGCTGGCTGTCCACGTCTGAGGTCCACTCGCCCCAGAGGCCCTCATCCCTCGACTTGTCCTCACGCCGATATGACACGATATCCCAGAACAGCCAGGCCAGCTTCGACTTCCTCAGTCCTCTCGCTCAACGCCTCTCTTTACTCAGGAATATCTGGGGTACCAATACCGACGAAGACGTCGACAATCAGCGGCGATCTTCAGCCTGTCCCGATACACCGCCTCCCGCATATCGCGATGTTGTTCTTCATTCTAATCGATATCCTGTCGGGTAAACGTTGGAGATTATTAGCGAGACTGTATTTATTAAATCTGAAGTCTAAAGAATGTTTTTTTGTTTCTAATAAATTAAAGTCCACAAATCCCTGCCGCCTGACTATCATTTCACGAAGCCTCAATTTATCTTCAGCCGGAGCAATCGATAGACATTAATTATCGGGTAATTAAAGAGAATATTAATTTATTCACACGAACTCATTCCAACTTTGCCACCGGATATAATTGCAATGTAGGGAAGAGGTTCAAGCGTATGATAATTTTAGACACTCAATTTACGAATTAAATGACTCGTTCGATTAAACTCCACACTCGGCTCAATTGCAATTATCTACCCAAGTGATTATCATTTGCAATAATTAAAATTGCTAATTACGCGGTGGGTAATACGGTCCCGTTAGCTTATTTATGGACTCAAATGAATCGTCAAAATATTGGAAAATATCCCAGTGGAGTTCGAGTGATGAAAATGTTCATATAAAAATTTCCTGAGCTTAAGAAGATCAAGCGGAGTAAAAAAATTACCAGCAAATTTGTTAGAGAATTCTCGTCATTCGGGAATAATTTAATGGACAACAAAAATTCCGCTTGAATTCGCCCATTGAAATTGTTTCCGTACGTAATGTTATAAACAATAAATGAGTTGGATTAATAAAAATGTTAGTTCGGACGACATTCAGAAAACAAAGAAAAACAATAACCTTATGTATTTAACGGTAACATTCCAGCAGTTAAAGACGGAAAATAGAGTTATATACATAAAAAGAATACAAGCGTATTATAAAGTGCAAAGTAACAGTTATAAATCTCGGTTGAAATCATCTAGATGATTTGGTCATTGAGTGGCTGCCATGTTACTTATATTAGCACGCTGGGTAGAATCTAGGGGAACACTGGTACAACCGAGAGCTGTGATGATTTTATCGGTGAATTCGTGATCGTATCTGGCTCCCCGTAGATGAGTAATAACACTGGCCTCTTGATCAGCAGCACTGGAGACAACATTTGACGGTAAACTCAATTTTATATCCTCAACAATTCCATTCTGAACTTCCAGGGTGAGTTTTAGCTGATGGAAGGCTCCAGTGCCAGACGAATTCGTCGAATCTACTGGCATCTTCAGGTCTCTTATCACCGTAAATTTTGGACATCTTCCGTAGTTCCATTGCCACGACTGAAAGTCCTCTTTGAGTTTGTCTAAACCTGACGTAGAATAATAATCAACAATTTTCCAATTGTACGTTAAAAAATTGCTCCGATTTTTCTAAATTATTGGGACACCTTCAGCTGATATTTCTGAATAACTGGGTATCAATAATCAAATTGAGATATTCATATTCACCTGGAAACCACTGCTCAGTCGGATTTATCATCTGAAATCCCTTCTGCCTCTGCACGAGAGAATGCCCTCCAACCTCAAGAGTCATTGCCTTGGTACGCAGGTACTCCCAACCAACAGCTGACATTAATCCATCAGTAGTCACTCGACCATTGATCTCGCTCAGATTCTTCACCGATGATCTTGTAGATTCTGTTGCTTTCGAATTAGTTATCCCAGCCTGTGAACGTAAACCTGACCATCAATAACTTATTCCAATCGTTCTTATTCCACCATTTTATTCCCTAGGAGGTAAAGTACACTTCAGGATTACTCCAAAGCATAAATAAATTGCGTCATGCATGCTCCATTACCTCTTTCTTCTCAAGTGCCATCCTGAGATTGTTCTTATTAACATTCACCAGCAAAGTGCAATGATGATAAGCATTAGGTCGTCCCAGTTTAGCAGCAGTCCCCGAGACTTTGAGATTGCCATTGACAACGATATCCTCTCTCCCATTAATATCACACCTCACCCCCCACTCTCTGTACAAAGCCCTGGTGATGATCTCCAGATTGTATCGTCTATTGTACCTCTCCTTGGTCGTAAAAAATGACAGATTCAGATTTCCTGAATCATGATAGACCGTACCACCGCCACTATTACGTCTTGCCATCATAATTCCCTGCTCCTCCAGTCCCGAAATATTCACCTCAAGCCAGGGATTCTGATGGCGTCCAATGACAACACACGGATCATTTCTCCACAGCAAAAGGACGTGATGATTATTGAAATTATAATTACGATACAGCCAATCCTCCAACGCCAAATTCGTAAAAATATCTTTAGATTGCGATATGAACACAGATTTGGTTATTAATTTGTCATTAACACCATCACCACTAGTGGACATTGATCTACCAATTGTCATTCCAACATGTGAATGAACAATTGATAATACTCTCCCCTTATTAGAGACGACGTATCTCCTGATTAGAGACATTATTTATTTATACCGATGTGCAACAACGAAACAGACACTATTAATCAGTCAATTAAACTAAATCAGTCTTTATTATTTTGATGTCGTTTTTTTTTGTCCCCTCTTTTCAATCGATTATATTCCGTAATTTTATCTGGGCTCAAAGTCTATGGGCTTTTTATTTGTTTAATTGTCCTTCAGCGATTGACTAGAAAAGAGGTTTTATTTTGTGATAATTTCCGGTAATTTGTGAAAGGTTTTAACTCGACTGAACCTCTCAGAACATGTGATTGACTGACACGTCGCCCTGGCTTGAGGTTATGGAGATGAGGTAGTCGTGAAGGGCAATTGTCTGATGCAGCCACTTCCAGGTCTGATCCAGGGTGTTGATGCGGTATCGGATACCCAAACAGTCTCGACAGTCCTTTTGCATTCCTCCGTGTGCTGACAGATTTATTGGATAATAATTACACTCGCTTATTTCACTAGATCGATCACTTGATTGTCTTGAGATTTTTTTTTCCTGGAGAGTATCGCCGATGGAGACACTCAGTTGATGTTTTTATTTTGTTTACTTTTTTAAGGGAGGGAATTAATTTTGCCAATTGGCAATTAAAGGGAATGTCTCACGCCGTCACTATCGCCACAAATGATTTATTCATCGAATTAATTTCGTTTATATACGATCCGTGGGGGGCATTTGCGGTGGGGATGGGGAGCCACGAGGTTATCACAGCTTTCAGCGCAAAGTACAGCTGATGTGCGCGTGCTCGCGCAATCCGGAGCCTCCGATGTGGAGTAGACTTTTTGCATCGGCTGATGGACTGTTGTCATACTCTTCTGATGAGTACTTGGAACGAGCAATTGATGATTCTGGCGGGATTGGGCAAATCCGTTGGGAGTCGAGTCGCTGGAGATGTGTCATCTATTTATTTATAACATTCGCTCAGAATTTTTGCGAAATCACTTGTTCTCCCCTGACAATTGGGATCCAGCCAGGTAATACCGATATCAAGGGCCTGGATGCCCAATTGCACTCGCCACAAATTGTCTATTTAATTGCTTAATAGCCCAATCGAATTAAAATTGTCAAGAGGTCTGTCCATCTTTCAGAAAAACTGAAAGCGAAGGTGGACCTCATAAAAAAGATGGAGTTATAAAAAAATTATTCAAGGAATCAATCGATAAACGAATGCTCCACTTGCCTCCCCATATTTTAATACGCAAAAAAATTATTGAGTCTTCCCTCGACTTATCTCCTCAATTATTAAATAAATATAATCACAGATGACAGGCCAAGTCACTTGTAAATCCTTTGTCAGGTTCATCGCCTCAGCTCTCGTCAGTCTCATGAAAAAAATAATCATCTATCGATGAGAAATTAATCCAACAAATGAGAAGTCATAATTTTCCAAGAGTCTTCAGCAAGAGGCCTCCCAGGAGATTGCAACTCACTGACGATTAAATTTTCCCGTCATGGAGACTACGAGGGGGCTATTAAGGTCAAATGATAAGAGCCGCCTCACCAACTATTCTTACATTGTTGCGAATTTTTAACGATAGTAACGAGGGGTTGACTGGTTGCGTACGCAATCCCTAGAATTATAGTTTCTATGGAGTAACCTTTTTAGCCGAGTCGTTTTGCACTTTTCACAGTCTGTTGTATTGATTTTATCAGGCGTATGTCGCAAACTAATACGAAGACCCCCTTCGGGACCCCTCGACTGGACTTTTATCGATTGCAATCAATCGAGTAGTGGATTTATCAATGGAGACTTTTTATTTCACGTGATTTCAGTGAAAATCATTCAGAGAATCGTGGAATTATTTAATTACCCCTTGTCGCACTGCGACGAAAGTAAAAGTAGTAAAATTAGAAAAATAAGAACAATTGTTCTCATGTTTTCACGTCATTAACGAGATAAGATTTTCGCACGCGTTAAATACGTGATACATCACGTCTCAATGATCGATATCGCATCACCAAACAGGTGATAAAGCAACTGAAGGGCTTCTAATCAATCAATACCACATGTATCGCTTAACGAAACAGATATCATGTTTAATGGGAATAAATGTGATCGAGGAAATATACAAAAAAAATTTCATTTTGCACGTGAAAAACTGGCAGTCGATGGTCAATCATTGGATTCACTCATTCACTTGTAGAACTTCAGGTTCAGCGTTTGTGTCATGAATGACAGTATATCAGTGCACTCTGCAATCTGAGACAAATATAATTATCCAAATTAACGATAGAGAAATATCATTGATTGAATTAAAATAATTCATAAATTCCATCAACACCATCAACACCATCACTTCGTACTTACGATTTTCGATGTTGGTTTACCGGGACCATGTCCCGCCTTCGTCTCAATTCTCCCTAAAATAGGATTCCTCTGCTGCGGTAATTTTCCCAATTTATGCTGCATAGTAGCAATAAGCTTTAAACTATGTAACGGCACAACACGATCATCATGATCAGCAGTTAAGAGTAGTGTAGCCGGATATTGTTTACCATTCTCCGGTTCTCTAACATTATGAAGTGGTGAGAATTTAATGAGATTGTCAAAATGTTGTTTATCATCGGAGCTCCCATAGTCCGATATCCAGGCATAGCCAACAGTGAATTTATGAAAACGAAGCATATCCATAACTCCAACCTCAGCAATAGCAGCACCAAATAAATCAGGTCTCTGATTAATGCATGCAGCAATGAGCAGGCCCCCATTACTCCCCCCCTGAATCGTCAATTTCTCCGATGTTGTATACTTATTATCTATTAAGTATTCAGCTGCACATTGAAAATCATCAAATGTATTCTGCTTATTCATAAAACGTCCAGCATTGTGCCACTTCTCACCATACTCTCCACCACCTCGTATATTAGCAACAGCAAGTACAGCATTAAAATGCTGAATAAATACAAGTCGTGTAACACTGAATGTCGGCTGAATGCTGATATTAAAACCACCATAACCGTAGAGTAATGCTGGCATTGATCCATCCAATACAGCCTCTGCCTTCATAACAATAAACATAGGAATTTTTGTGCCATCTTTGCTTGTATAAAATACCTGTGATGTTTTATAAGCATTTGGATTGAAATTATCGACTTTGATCTCACGAAAAACCTGCGCAATTAAAAATTTTATAAGCCACGTGCCATTATTATCAGTTATTGGAGAATAAATACAGTATTTTCATAAGTATTCACTTTTGGTTCTTCATTAGTCTTCAGATCAACTCTGTATATAATTCCCGGGGTCAAAAATGATGTGAATTGATAGAAAACTTCGGAGTACTTTTTATCTCCACTGTAGCCAACAATTGTACCGAGATCTAGTGGAAATTTGCGCAGTAGTTCCCCAGTTTTGAGACTGTGTAGCTCAAGAACATGCTAAAAGATAGAGAAGTCATTGATAAAACAAAGAGCCCATTGAATTTTCTTGGAATTATTGGAAGGGATTAATTCCTTGTTTTGTTACTTTGACGTTCTCCATGAAGCAGGTCATCAATTTATCCCCATCAACAGCGTCAGCCCAGTCCAATACTTTCTCTGAATGCTCTGGTAGTAATACAGTCCACTTGGACTCGGCGTAATCCTCCAAATCGATTGATATCAGACAGTAATTGGGGGCATTTTTGTTGGTTCTGAAGATTGCCTTACTGCCATCATTTGTAATATACTAAAAATAAAATATAAAAATTCATTAAACCCCCGAAAAACTCGCTGAGACAATCTACTGTTTAGTCTAAATGACAGTACCTCATAATCAGCCTCAAATTTCTCAACTATCTTAGTCAACTGTAGTTTCCCATCGATTTTCTTTTCGGAATCGAGGGCTGTAAAGTACACAAGATTGTCTCGACAATCCTTCAGGGGTGTAATAATCAGCCATTTTCCACAGTCTGTCACTTCTGCCCCACTGTCAAAAAAATAAATAAATCAATTTACGAGAAGTTTCACAAGTCAAGCCTCCACGCACTCATTAATTAATTAGTGAATAGCCGCGGGTAAATTGTTCTCCTCTGGAGAACTCTAGAGGAAGACGTCTCTTACATTCTCCAAAGTGGCTCCTCAGGAAACTCAACGACGATAACGTCATCGGACTGCGGAGTTCCCACTCGATGATAACACAATTTCTGATCCCTTGGACTAACTGTCTCCGAGCCATCGGTTATTCCCTTCTGCTCCAAATAAGTTCCATAGAATATTCCCTTGTTATCGTGGGTCCACGTTAACGGTGAGTATTTAATTTTATCGAGAACTTCAGGATACTTTTCCCCTTTGAAATAAAATAGAATGGAGAAGCTGAAGGAATTGTCTTCTCAAAATTTTGGGAGGAGTTCGAGTGAGTTTAAGTGAGTCTAGGGTAGGAAAGTAGTGGGGATTTGGGAGGGGAATTTCATATCAAACCTGTTTTTGTATTGATAAAATGAATACTACTCCAATCAGAGCCACTGCTCGATAATCCATACGCAAATATACTCCCATCCTCACTGAACATTGTACTCGTGATAGCAATAGAGCCATCTTCAGACAGAGTATTTGGATCTAAGAATACCCTGGGCTCTGAATCCAACGTGTCTTGAACGTACAGAACACTGAAAATAATATCAAAAGTTCCCCCTAATTATTCACAATAAATCTGGGCAAATAAAAATTGGCTAAAAGCCCAGAAACTCCTGGAATGGTCTGGCGAATGGTGTCACAAAAAAATTTCCAATTTCATTGATTCTACTATTGATGTGTCCAATACTAGCGGAATTCATGTCAAATTTGATTAGAATAAGCAGTTTAATGGGTGCTATCCCCCAACTGATCATCTGAGCAATTAAAATTCAGGCCGCACAGATGAATTTATAATTAAATAAATCAGAATTTATGTCATTGTCATCTGCTGATAACGACATAATGAAAAGAGCCTATTTTTGGAAGTCAATGATTAGAAAAATAATGAGAATTTGATTCTATTATGATTTGTTGACATTGATTGAAAATAAAATTTCCCTCCCGGATTATTTATACCACAAGATTAGAACCGGATTTGCGGTGATGGTGTAGCTGACTTGAAGCCCAAAGTATCTGGTGTGAGGACATCTAAAAATCTTTGCTGGAGTTATTATCAAGGGACTCACCTCTGGTTCTGCAGCCCAGTATTTTTATAGAAATAATACTTGTCACCACGTTTCCTAGGGCACGAATACTTGGGAAAATCCCACAGCTGTTTGAGACGATCATTAATATCTTGTCTCACAGGACATGACTCCAGGAAAGGTCTTGTTATGGCATTTTGAGCATTGACGAACCTCTTGGTCTCCTCCCCCTCGGGATCCTCGAGCCACCTGTAAGGATCCTTCACCTGAAAGTATGAAAGGGTATTCTACTGTTCAACGAGGGAAATGTTTTGATAATGATAAACAAAATTTGAGCAATACTAACCTCAATCCCATGATAATTTTCACTGAAATCCTCGTCTCTTCTTGTCTCCGGGTACTGAAACTTTGCCATTGTCCAGGAACAATGTATGCACCTTCGAAACTGATAACTTTTGTCACAACGATTTTTCGTAATTAATCTACTGAGTTTAGTGCTCCTAATACCTAGGGAGGTGGATGACAAAAATCGGTGTAAACTGCCTGTCAGCAATACTAAGGCAGCCATGATTGTACGCAGTTGCAGGGACGTATGTACAAAACTCTTAAAGGCCCTGGCTAATTATTTTTTGCAATATACAAAAATCGAAACTCTGCCATTGCTCGAATGTTATCTGAGGAGACAGAGATGTATCCATAATTTCCCGATTCTTCCTTTAACGGAATTCATAAATTGGAATTTTCATTCTCAGAAAATCAGCGAACCTGTTGTCATGTTATTGAAATAAATTTCCTAGGGAGTAATGTTGTGCGTTGTATGAGGAAACATAAACTTATCTTTTTTTTTCTTCCGTTAGGTGGTGTTTCAGTCAACCAATGGACTAACTGGAAGGATTTTGGGCACCCAAAAAATTGAAAAAAATAAATAAATAAAAAAAACAGTTCAAAGACAGTTGTCTTTAAGAAATTTTCAAAATTTGACTTTTCGTAAAAAGTGCAGA
>JAPYZM010003499.1:0-11323 GCA_030522845.1 Psyttalia concolor
TTTTTTTTTTTACGTAAAACTGATTTCTGATTGAATTGTGACAAAGATAAATATTTTAATAACAAATTGCAAAATGAAGCGGTAATTTTGACTGCAAATATTGAAAAACAATACCGAAAGTGTTAATATGTCCTCATATTTGTAGTTATCCTAATAATGAATCAATTATTTTCATTGATTTCCAAGGAAAAAAATAAAAAACAATAAATCACGAATACAAACGAATACAAAAAACGATAGGCCTTTTTTGAGCTCGAGGTTTATACAATTCCTGAAAAATATGTAGTTCTACGTTAATACATAAATAAAAAATCCTAAAAAACAACATATAAAAAAATAAAAAAAAATTTCAGGCTGTCAACAAGTCCAGAAGGCATGAATTCCCACGCAATGCACTTTCCCTGTCTCCGTGGCATGGCCCGTACCTCCGAGAATGCCTGCATGGACAGTCACGGTAGAGTTCTAGCTTGCAGCCACTGTGTCAATCACTTGGCCCAACAGTGGGAGAATATGGACGCCGAGAGAGTGCCCCTGGAGCGTCGCAGATACGACATACCTAGTCCACACCCCAATGGGGATGTTAATCGTTCAATAGCAACACCGCCGAGTTCAAGTTCAGACAGAACATTTGCCAGCAATCCAGGCACATCAAGCAGCTCAATATACTGCTTTCTCTGTGGTCTTCACAGTGATCTCACCCTTGCTAGGGTACTCTATGGACGTCCACAGGGTCGCAATGCGCCATTTTTTCCCGAATTATTACGCCACCAGTCGCCAACAAATGCTGAACAACTCAGGGAAGATGGTTCAGCACTTGTATGTACATTTTGTTATCATTCACTTCTCGCTCAATGGAGAAAGTACGAGTCACTGACAACTGGCCAACAAATCACTGCTAATGAGAGACAATACAATACCCATGATTATTGGTGCTATGTCTGTGGTATAACGACATATCGGAAGAGGGTGAGGGCACTTCCTGTCAAGGATTTTCCCTTTTTGAGGTATCACAAGCAGCCTGAGAAGAGTTTGCTCTTGGAGAATGGAGATTTTGCGGTTGTTTGTCTTGATTGTTACGAAACACTCAGAACACAGAGTTTGGAGTACGAGAGGTGGGGACTGCCTATTGAGAAGCGAGAGTACAACTGGATTGTTCAACCTCCACCACCTGAGGACAGCCCTGATGCATCCATTGCCAGGTTACCTTCCGGAGAACGCTCCGAGAAAGTGGTAAGATTTTTCAAATAATTATTATTCATTTATGCGTGTAGAATACATAGTCTTGTTACTACGGGAAATTATTAATAAATTATAAACAATCAGTATAAGCAGAAATATAATTTCCGGTTTATCATTGCAAAATGATAATTGTAGATCAAGTGTAGTTGATCTTTTAATGTTATTGATTGAGTGTTTGAGAATTAAATGAATAAAATGGTCGAATGGATTTTTCAGGTGCCGCCCACCCTGACAGCTAGACCTGCCCGTAAAAATTGTTCACCAAAAGCTCCCGATAAGAAACCGCCCCAAAAACTGCCAGAGAAGGAGCAACAAGGTAAGCCAGAACTATTGTGATATTTTTATAATCTGAAACCCCAGGTAATCTCGGGGAAAACTGCAAATGAATTTGTGCGCGAGTTTCTGCGAAGCTTCTACGATTTTCCCAAGATTTCCATTGACTATTCTATGATTTTATCATCTCTGCACTTCTTGCTTCTTTTTTTTACTTCTATTCGAGGTTTGTAAGAGCTGCGAGGAGGCAATCGTCGAGTTCCCTAGGCTATTATCCCCCCCCCCCCTTCTTTTACCTCCTTATATATGACGATGAAATTAAATCTGAAAATTTGATGAAATTTACTTTAAATGCAAGACTATTTTTAATTCAAAAGAAAGCGGAGGAAACTGGAGGATTTTAAAGTGGACGAATAAAAGGGAAAAAATCTAATTTAGTTTAAAGAGAAAAATAAAAGTAAGAGAATTTTAAAATCATGAAAATGAAAAAAATATATTTGAAATGGAAAATTTGGAATTGCAATTTCTCCGGTCAATTGCGCTATAAAACCCCTTCATAAAAATATTTGTACTTCATTGATGTGGAAAAGTCGCTAGATCGTTATAAATAGAAAGGCTCCAATTGCTTATTAATTTTTTAAAATAAATTATAAAAATTTGAAATTTGTGAGAATGAAAATAAAATTTGCTTTTAATGAAAAAATTAAAATCACTCCATTACTGAAGTTAACGAGAAAATCCATTCATAAGTCCAATGCTAATTAATCGACGTCATTAGTGTCCCTCGTATTTATCTGTACAATTGTAGTGCACATTAGCCGATGTCTGATAGACGAAAATGAAATAAAAATAGACGAGAGAGTATATCGAATCGACGAATAAAAAAAAAACGTGAGGCCAATATTTGCCAGAGCTCGAGGGTTATCTGACAATATTTCACTGCTATCTTCGTTTTACCAGGCACTGCCTCTTACAGGACCACTCGAGACTCCCCTGAACCGTACACATTAATATTTCCCCCATCGTGTGCCCCCGGTTGTCCGTTTATTTATTTCTACCGCATTTTTTTTCTCCTCAAGAGGAATGTGATACACTTATGGGTGGCGATAACTTTTGACCTTAAGGGGCAGAGTGATAATTAAACCATTACTCAACCGCAGTCGTATTATCGATTTTTTTTTTGAGAGGTCGAGATGAGAGGAATGTACCGACAGAGTTTTCCCCTCTATTTCAAGGAGGAAATGAAATCTGGAGTGGAGCATTGGAAAGATAAAAAAAGACGAATTCTCAAACAAATCTTGACAATTAAATTGACTATTTATGGACAATTCAGCAGCAATTTGCAAGATAATAACATTGAATTGAAAAATCATCAAATTCTGAGCAATTCTGACTATTTTCAATCCGACCTTTAATATTTTTCACTAAATTTCTACTAATTTCTAATCAATCCTAAGCCTCACAATATATAAACCTCACCGTTTTGCGTAATTTTGAGTAATTTGAAAAATACTTTAATTTACCTTTTTTAATTGGCAAATTCGCTCAAACGTTTAATAAACAAAAACTAAAAACGCTCGCTAAATCCATCACCCAAACTTTGACAATCTTGTCTTCGATTTTCTGTTTATTTTTACAAAACTAAATTGTCCACAACTGTTGATCTATCAATCTTATAGACAGAAAAACGAGGGGGGAGGGGGGTTCAAAAATCGTAGACGTAGGAGAAATGCCCGCAGCGTGACACCGCATTGCGCCCACTTAGCAACCAGGCCGACACCTAAATTCGAATTAGGGAGAGCCCTCGACGCTTTCTCGTCAACTTCCACCCACCCCCCAACCGTCTCCAACCCCCGCCCCTGCGCCCTTATGCCTCGAACGAGCGAGAGACCCTCGTTCAGCACGTATACAAACCCCCGATGTGAATATATCCCTATTTGAGCCTTCTCTCTCTCTCTCTCTCTCTCTCTCTCTCTCTCTCTTTCCCTCTCTTTCGGTGGCATTACCTCGCTCTCTTGCCCCTTCACCGCAATACACCCCTCATTGGCCTCTTGCACTGTGGCGCGCAATCCAACCGGGGGGGGAGAGGTCTGCCTCGTTTCTCCTGCCCTTGGCAATCGATATCAACGGCGGATATTGGGGGCCACAATTTTATGCATTTTTTTTTTCTCTTGCCCCTCTTCGCTAAACCACAATGCCGATTGGTAAATTCAGCCAAAATTCAACGATAGAAAATACCGTATAATGTTCAGAAAGTAATTCTCCAGGGTAAAAACAAGATTTTACTAAAAAATATTTGTTTTGGACAATCAAATGTCAGCAGATTGTTTGATTGGCAAAATTATTATTATGAAATTTTTCTTCTTCAGTGTCCTTCATTGGATTACTCTGTCAGCCCCACAAATTTGTCGCTGTAAAAACTTCAAAGCCTTCGGAGATTATCTACTTTATTTAAGAGAATACTTTTTGTCGAAAGGGAACTCAGGAATAATTTTTTGCCGGTTCACACGGCTGTTTGTTTCACTGAATTTTCAGACAGTGAACAACTTCAAAAGGGTATAATGATTATGGTAATTAATTGATCCCTTTCATTACTTCAGGTGCAAAAAGGAATATTTGTTAAGACGACAAAATGTTGATTCAGTTTTTTTTTTAAACATTTTTTCATGACTTTTTAATACTCTCATAAATTAGTTCAAATATTTTGTCATGATAATCCACGACAGCTCAATTAAAAATATTATTTTTAGACAATTTGATAATCAAGGGATATACCTGCAGTATTTTATGAACGTAAAATCTTGAATAATTAAATAACACCACGCGACACGCTGATAAGCTCTCTCGGTTGTCAGTCACGCAATCATTCGTTCTCCCACAATTAGTTTTGTTTATCTCATAAATGTGAATAATGGGAGGGAGGGGTGGTTTTGGGGGAATTAATTTGTCATTAAAAAAGATATTTTGCCAGTGAAAAGTGAATTTTTTTCCCAGTATTAAGACTCATTAAAAGCAATTGTTGAAAAAAATCATTATCACTTTTTCGTGATCACTTGACCGCTTTATTTTTTAATCTTTAAGTAAATACGTCAAATATTGAATCAGTAGGCTCAACACAAGTTTCAATAATTTTTGTATACTCGTTGTAAAAAAAATGAGGAGTGATTTTAATTGTTCATTACTTCGTATTTCACGCAAAAAATATATTTTTGTCATGAAATATAACGTAACTAACCTCATTAATTTTTCCCAACGTTTTTACTGCCTCCAATATTTCACTCTCGGAATATAATTTAATCCAACATTTCAACGGAAAATAAATCATTCGCAATTAGGAAAATATCCAAATTAACATCATTATATAAAGTAGCCCAAGAGCGTGAAAAAAGGGGGAGTGAGGTCGATAGAGAATTGGTGGGGCTGAAGTGGAGTGGAGAGGCCGTGTCGTCGGCACACGCATTGATTTTGGCCCCGTCAGACAGGCATTCGCCTATATTCAAAAGCCCAGAACGGCGAAGCCAAAATCTTCATCAGAAAAATTTCATAATATTCACATTTTCCCTTCTCCCGTGAAAAAATTATAATTCCTTTCAAAACAACTAATTTGCCGGTGAAGATAGAAATTAAACGACAAATATTGACTCCCGCTAGTTATAGCTTCATGAATTTTTCATGTTCATCATTTTTAATCCAAATGAATTATTCTAGATAATACATAAAAAAATATGTTAAAGTATAACGTACGCCTCGAGCTATACAACCAACTTTTCTTTTTGTTCATTCACCGAAAAGCTCGTGATTTTATCCATGTTCCGAAATTTTATGGCCAATTTTAATCTATCCATGAACGAACGATAATTTTGTTAGGATGGATGTTAACAAGAAAAAAATGGCTGAGCGACTGTTGTTCTTCATCCTTCCAACCATTAATGTTAGGTCCTTTCGTCTTTGTAAGGCCTTTTTTTCATGCATGAGAAAAAATCCTTTGAAAGCCAGGTGGAACGAAGGGTTAATCACCTGGCGACACTTTAATCATTGCACCATCATCTTTGGGGTGGTCAAGTTTAACCGGAAGTTGTCGACAGGGGGTGTGCGCATTCACTGCCAGTGATGGAACAGTCCCGTGAGAGTCCCATGACAGAGACTACGCTGTTTTCTAATAGTTCCGAACTGTGAAAACTTGTTTTTATGATTTGTTTGATGGAGAATAATTTTCAAATTTATCTTCGCATTTCTTCGTCCGTTTATGGCCCTTCTCCCACCTCAACAGTCAAAATAACAACGAAAAAATATAATTCATTCGGTAATGCACAAGGGAACAAGGGAACTGTAAGTTCGGTAATTTTTACAGAAAAATGTTGTCCGTAGCGGAAGATAATATTATATTTTGTAACGAGTGAAAAAAAGTGGTTTTCGGTGAGTGGGAGGTTCATATCACGAGCCGAAGCCGAGTGATATAATCCCAGGTGCTAAAAATCACTTTTTTTACGAATTAGGAACGAAATTTTTAGTCTCCAAAAGCTGTGTCGAAAAATGACTTTTCCGAAACAGGTCCGACACTTTTTCAAAGATTTTTTCCCTACAGAGTGAAAGAGTTTAACGTCTGTTTTGTGAAGATTAGTATATTTCGTAACAAGTGAAAAAAAATGGTTTTTGGCGATTGGGAGTGTTACGAGCCGAAGGCTCGTGAGATAATCCCACGAGTCAAAAACCACTTTTTTCACAAGTTACGAACATAATTTTTCATCTCAATGTGTCGAAAAAGTACTTTTCATCACGCTGTGTCGGAAAAGTAACTTTTTAGTCACTCGACGCGAAGCGGAGATGGACTGAAAAGTTACTTTTCTGTCACAGCGTGATGAAAAATATATTTCGTAACGAGTGAAAAAAATTGGTTTTTGGCGAGTGAGAGGTTCATATCACGAGCCGAAGACGAGTGATATAATCCCAGGGGCCAAAAACCCACATTTTTCACGAGTTGCCAACAAAATTTTTCATCTCAATGTGTTGGAAAAGTTACTTTTCCCACACAGCTTAATGAAAACTTAGTATCCGACCCAAGGGATTATAGTCCTCACCCTCGACAAATTAGAAATTCCCATTCGTCCGAAAATATTTATTTGAGAATTCTCAGTCGATGTTTTTTCGACGATTAGAGACGAAAAAAACCGAGAGAAATGTGTGTTTATGTTAGATCTATGTGAGAACATATACCGACTTCCTCCGTTTAATTTTAAACCCGAGGAAAAAAAATCCCATTCAGACTCAAACCCGTAGTTCAAGATATTTTCATTTTTCCTCTCACGGAAACCCTCCAGGAACATCTGTCGCCAGTTCGGCACGCGTTCCCCCTTCCTCGTAGTTGCCATTTCTCATTCTCGTTGACCGGTTGGGGTTTTCGCTCTCAAAATCACCAGCAGTGCCCCCGCCCTCCATCCTTTCAAACCTCTGACTCTTCCGTTCCTTCCTGGAGTAGGAGTACGAATTGACCTTCTCGATCCCATTCCCCGAAGACCGTAAAATTCCGGATTTTTTTTTATTCCCTCCAAAAAGTTCAACAATTTGAGCCGTGGGAGGTGAAAAAGACTCGCGTATTTATCCAAATCCAAAATCCCTCAAACGACTAAAATAAAATAAATCGAATTTTTTTTTTAATCTCTCCCCCTCAGAATTCCCAATTAATCAAGCATTTCGATAAAAAATAAAATTACCCGAGCGTCTCATCGCCCTACAATCCCCACAATCGTCACCCCTCGGCCTCTCCGCCCCTAGCCGATTAAAAAATCACATTTCGAGTCCACCAAATCATGACTCAACTCACGTTTACACCACACACCATGTCACCCCCCCCCCCCCCCCCCCCCCCCCCCCCCCCCCCGCCCCCCCCCCCCCCCCCCCCTCTCTATCAGCCCCCCTTCACCCCGCACTCCCAGTACGCGTGCGTGTCATTACATCTCCAAAATAAAAAAACTCTCTCCAGAGGGAAGTTGAAAAGAGACGACATCGAAAAGGCCTAGAAGGCCAGTCGATCCCCGGCGCATGCGCACACCCCACCCAAACCATCATCAGTCTCGTGTGGTGGGGGTAAAGTGAAGCGAGTGAGTGCTTTTTGCATCAGTCTCGCGTCGCGTTTCAACCCCCACTCGTCAATTCTCTCGGAAGATGCTGGAGGTAGTAAAAAATTCATCAAATAAATTCAGTGAAAAATCCCGGAGAACTTTAAGCTCAATAAATAAAATCCCAATTACTCCCCAGATAAAGTAGGAGAAATGCGAAATATTTGTGATGTAATTTCGCGTTATTCCGGTTCATCAATTAATTAATTAAATGTTTGGAGTGAGAATGAGTGATAGAATTCTATAAATAGTTTATTGAATTGAGCGATTTATTTTTAAATAACTTTTATACTCGTCAATTTGTCGGGTTTGGATAAACCAATTTTGCGAGCTTTTACTCTCTCCTATTTCCCCTTGTGAATACGAAAGCTCCACTGAAATTCCGGCCCATTGAGAATTGGAAAATTGATCGGGAACTGGGCAAAACTAACTCAACCGTAGTTACGATGCCTCGGGGAACGATAAAGATTTGTGTGAGTGAGATCGTTGGATAGTAAAAACGTATGTGTGTGTAGGTTTTTTTGTGGTGCTCTGTGACAGTGATAATTCATTCCTCGCATTTTTTTTTTTTAATTTTTATTTTTGGGAGAGAGTTTGTGGGGATTTTAATTATCTGGGAAAATGGATTTTCGAGCGCCACATCCACTCGTTCATCCCCTTCATGCCAGCCATCCGTATTACTACTCAGGTATTTTTTTTTAGGTTTATTTTTATGGAGATGGGGAGGCTTTGGGGGTAGTTTTTTGAGGACTCGATGTCGGCATATGTTCTAGGGATGATTGGAAAATTAAAGCGACTCTGGACTTCGTCCGGGCTATCGTGAACTTTTGGAATTTTTTAGATTTTGAATTCGTAAAACAAATCGCATGAGACAATTTTTGAAAAAATCATATTCTGTAATTATTTATTGACAAATTATATCTTGCGAAGTTTTACTATCTTTCATGGAGTTCCTGCTGACAAATAAATAATGGCATTTGTTTGCAAAACAGTTGTCTACTTTTTTGCAAAAAAAATTAGATTTTTATTTTTGATTACAATAAAAATGCTAATTATTAAATAAAATCCCAGATTAAATACCGATTTTTTGCACATTTTTCCTTCAACAAATGACAACAATAATTCAGTCAAGAGACAAATTCAATTCGAAAATAATTCGAATTTTCTGATAATTCGTTATAGTTTTATTAAAAAAGAAAAACAACCTCAGTATCGTCAAATATTTATATTCTCATTGGAGAGTCGTAAATAATTTGGGAAATTCTCTATTGAATTTTCATATAATTCCCGGTGGAAAATCCACTCTTGCAATTTAAGAATTATTTTTCTTTAAATGAAAATCAAGGAAAAACTGGACTGAAATGCAATGTTACTATCCTACAAATTATCAACCAAACTGTCCATGAGATTTCAATTCTTACGATCCCCGGGGACTTCCCCGGTATTATTCTGCGGCATCAACTAGTTTTTAATCCCTCTTTCTAACAGGATAATGAACGATTGAACTTCTGAACCTCTTCAGACCGTGAAGATGAAAATATCTCTGTTGACTAATTTCTTTTGTCATCTGGAAGTGAAACTATTGGCACCAATTTAGCATCTTGGCTCCAATAATTGCACAAGTAACTCAGAGACAATTCGCCAAATGTGAAATAACCTCATTAAAAATTTATTAAAAATTGCCATATCAAATTTTTGAGTTGTAACAAATTCCATTAATTTACGAATTCAAGAATATTTAAACTTTGATTGGCTAAACTTGGAATTTTTACTCGCCAAAAGTGATAGCAATTTCCAAAAAATATATAACGGAAGTTCAATAAAAAATAGGCCTTCAGTCGCCGGGGATTTCGTTAAAAATCTGAAAAAAACATTTTTTCTCATCAATGACCTACAATTATCGAATATTATTTCAAGGACGGAAAATCACTGGTTCACAGGCGAGTGCTGTATGTATTCAACAAGTGTGTTACTCGAATTAAACTGTACAAACATCATTACTCAACCGGTCATTGACGTAGGAATTTAGTCTCTCATGGACGTCAAAATGCCCGTGAAACCCCTTTTTCAAGCGGCTCAGGGCAATTTTTCATGAAACATAAATACAACAGAGGGATTAATAATAGCGGAGGGATCACTATGGGGTTGGGAAAAATATTGGGGACTAATATACCGACACCAGGTGGTCCATTCGAGCTTCCGGTCTCAATTTCTGTTTACCACATAATAGAGAAACCCAGGATTACCTTTCATTCCATTGTCGACATTTTTTCCATTCCCTTTTCACTTCACAAACGCCTCCAGAATTTTTTTTTCTCTTTTCGAGGGTTCTATAATTTGTTTTCATTCATTCACTTTATGACACCAGAGGAAAGTATTTAATTTTTATAGTGGCCCGGGGAGAATTATTTTTTTTTAGGGGGATAATGTCTCACACATAATTCAAATTCGAAATACATCGGGTAATTTTTTTAAAACATTCTTTTTATAACTATAACGAATATTTCATCCCCTAAAATAATTAACTCTCCCGTAAAAATGGGGGAAAGAAATAAATAAAAATCTTGTTTCACAATTTTCCTTGAATTTCTGAAATGTGAAAAAAAATAAATTATCCCACCAAAAGTTGACAACTCAACTCCCCTTTTAATACTTTAAATGCATTCCTGACACAAAAATAATGCTCTCAATTTTTTAGTATCACGGACACCTGACGTGAAATAATTTACACACATTGCCCTCCCCCTCGCCCTCCTTTAAAAAACATGAAAACAAAAAGGTAGGAATAAAAAAAAGTTTATAATTGCAAGTCGTAACTTTTTTTTCCCTCCCGTTTTGTTTTTCCTTTTTCGGCCTCCTCCACCTCCTACCAGTGTGTCTCCTGGCGCGCAGTTATAAAGGGGCTGTTTGAACAAGGGGGGGACCCTTTGTCTCGCTAGGTCGACCCTCCTCTACCTCCATTTCTCCTGGACTAACCAACGTTCGTATACCAACACGTATTAACGTACACGCACTTGCGTCCTTTTGGGTGTGAGCGACCCCTTTTGTGTGTGCATTATGAGAACTCTTTGGCATCTGGTGATTTTTTTTTTATTAATTATTTTGTAGGTTATTTTTTTCATTACCCCATTCATTTTGTTCCATACATTTATGCATTTAATTAATTTTTTTAGCACGCTGTGTCGGAAAAGTACCTTTTCATCACACTGTGTCGGAAAAGTACTTTTTCGACACATTGAGATGAAAAATTATGTTCGTAACTCGTGAAAAAAGTGGTTTTGGCCTCGAGAGATTGTATCACTCGCCTCCGGCTCGTTATATAAACTTCCCACTCGCCAAAAACCATTTTTTTTCACTTGTTACGGAATATACTATTTCGCCACATTGAGATGAAATAGTATATTTCGTAACAAGTGAAAAAAAATGGTTTTTGGCGAGTGGGAGGTTTATATCATGAGCCGAAGGCGAGTGATATAATCTTCACGAGTTATGAAATATACTATTTCATCTCAATGTGTCGAAAGAGCACTTTTCAGTCACTCGAAGCGAAACGGAGTGTGACGGAAAAGTAACTTTTCAGTCACTCTTCGCTTCGTGTGGAGTGACTGAAAATTGCTTTTCCGACACATTGAGATGAAAAATATTGTTCGTAACACGTGAAAAAAGTGGTTTTTGACTCGTGGGATTATATCACT
>JAPYZM010003500.1:0-11101 GCA_030522845.1 Psyttalia concolor
TCATGTGACAAATAAGGGGGACTTGAGCTCTAGAAACTTTATTATTTTCTCCAAATAAAATGTACCTCAAGAAGAGACGACTGCTATTCACTTCAGAATGACATCAATTTAGAAATTATCAAGCAAATGATGGATGTGTGGAGAGCCGACTGAAGTAGTGACTTATAAGTCTTGAGTCTCGAGTCTAACGTGCTTTGTTTTTTCTTCTTTTTTATATAATTAAGACCCAGAGAACGCGAGGAAACTGAACGGGTGATACGGGCGACACTGAAAGAGATAATGATGTCAGTGGATCTCGACGAAGTGACATCAAAGTACATCCGTGGTAGGCTTGAGGAGCAGTTGGATATGGATCTCGTTGAATTCAAGCCGTTCATCGATCAGGAGATGCTGATTATTCTCGGCCAGATGGACGCACCCACCGAGATATTCGATCATGTGTATTTGGGGAGCGAGTGGAACGCCAGTAATCTCGAGGAGTTGCAGAAGAATGGGTAAACATCCCCAATTGTCCTCACCAATGTCCCCCAGAATATCCCCATAAATTGATATAACCAGATTTGATTAATTTCTTCCAGAGTTCGTCACATTCTCAACGTCACCCGTGAAATTGACAATTTCTTTCCCGGAATGTTTAATTACCTGAACGTCCGGGTGTACGACGACGAGAAGACAGACCTCCTGAAGCACTGGGACGACACCTTCAAGTACATCTCGAAGGCCCGTAAGGAGGGCTCAAAGGTCCTGGTCCATTGCAAAATGGGTGTCTCACGTTCAGCTTCAGTGGTAATAGCCTACGCAATGAAGGCCTACAACTGGGACTTCTCCCAGGCATGGAAGCACGTGAAAGACAAGCGCAACTGCATTAAACCAAACTCCTCATTTCTCTCCCAACTGGAGACTTATCAGGGTATTCTCGATGCAATGAAAAATAAGGAGAAACTCCAGCGTTCAAAGTCAGATACAAATTTGAAATCACCAACTCGTCTTCACCGTTCAAAAACCAATCCCGACGATGAGAAAAACCAATCGCACCCAATTCTCACGTCCTCCTCAGGTACTTATCTAAAGAAACGAGGCCAGAGGCCCAAGAGTTGGTCACCCCACGTCGAGCTCCAGGACATTTTGCCCCCAGTTGCCCTCTCCCAATCCCTCGAGAGTATTGACAAGACATCTGGAGTATCGCGTGAGGATCTCATGCGGCCCCAGAGTAATCAGAAACAGGGAAATGTTCTTTGCCTGATGCCATGCACCAATGGACAATCGTACTCAGTCTCCCAGAACCAAATAGTCCACCTGGAGGGGTCGGAGACACCAACAGGTGCCTCCAAATTGCCCAAGAAGTTTTATCACTTGAAAAAATCCCCTCAGGGCCAGAAACGCCGGGGATTGGTTCTCAATCTGACGAATCAATTTGAAGCCGCTGGGAGTAAACCCGGAACACCAGAGGATAATCAAGCCTCACCAGAGGTTGATCAGAAGCTCCTGCAGCGGGAAAACATGAAAACCATTCAGAATAATGAAATTAGTCATATTCAGCGGGGGGAGAATGATCCTAAGAGACTTGAAGTGTCCCAGAAGTGGTGTCAGACCTCGAAGAAGTCCTCTATATCCGAGAAAACATCTCCAATATCCGTTGGTAAGCAGAAGCAAGAGCTCAAGGAGAAGAATGACAACAGTGAGAAGCCCCAGAAGAGAAAATTAAAGAAGGAGGATCCCTTTTCAGCTCATGTTGATAAAGTTTTTGATAGAGAGGAGAGGCGAGAGCCCTCGAGGGAATCGCCAAGTCGTCAGAGCTCCTGGAGCTCTTATGATTCAGCTGTTGGCCTGGATACGAGTGTTCACACGTCCTGGGGGACATTGCCCTCCAGGAATAGCTCCTGGGGATCATATGACATGAGAGGGGATCCTAGGGATCCTCTGGGCTCTAGTGGACTCTTTCCGTATGATCGGGAGGAGATACCCTGGCATCCGGGGACTGTCAAGAGGACCAAGCAGAAGCTGGAGGAGGGCAATGTCAAGAGGGTTTGTACACAGACCGAGGACGACAAGCGGGACGAGGTGTCCAGTACTGATGGGGGACAGGAGGACATTCTAGGGTTCACCCCTTCACCAACACTTGGGCGACGAGGGGGTGGAAAGGGATCGGAGGGCTTGGGGGAGGGGGCTTCCAGGGGGATTGAGATCAGGGAGAGCTTGAGTCATCAGACCGACAGATTATCAACATCAGCACCAGTACCCTCGTCTCTTCTAGAGCACAATGGCCTTGGCACTCTCAGACCCTGTCGATCTGAGAGTGAGACTTCCAATCAAGTGGTGGATACCACTCAGTGCTCGTCAGTCAAACATCATAAGATGATACTCGAAAATTTGAGCAATAAAACCAAAAGATGCTTCACCGGTGAGGACTCTCCCGAGGTGATCTCCTCCTCGTCTTCCTCGTCCTCCTCGTCGGAGGGCCATCGCGGCATCCCCGGAATTGTCAAGAACCTCAAGAAGGAGTTCGAGGCCAAGTCCTCGGTGCTCAGATTTGAGCGATCGCCAGAGACAACTGAGGATGAAAAGTGGTCTAGGAAGGAGGGCAAAACTAAGGTCCGAAGTCTGCCATCATCGCCGGTGATTGCTCATAATGACGGCAAGATTCGGGGGAAGATGGAGGGAGAGGAGAGCCAGGGGAAGACCGTTCTCAAGAGCAATGAGGATCTCTCGGTGAGGGTGCTTGTTGGTAAGTATGAGAAACCTGGGGTTAGGATGCGGGGGGAGGCTCATCCACCGGCCAAGAGTAGAATAGCCACTCATGAGTTTGCCAGGAGGTCAGCTCCTGTTACCATGACCTCGGGGAGTTTTTTGGAGGAGGGAGAGCGTGGGAGGCCACCCGTTGGGGGCTGTCAAGGAGTCATTGCGACGGTTGTGGCGAAAGCTGCCAGCAAAAAACAGCAGCAGCATGGGAGGACACATCCACTTGCTAGGCTGCAGGTCAGGCCTAGGCTGGGGCCTCTGTATAATACTATGTAAAGGGGGGTAGGGAGGGAGGGCGACTCGACTCGTTGGGTAAGATATCTATTGGAGATTTATTCTTTAACTTCATTCCCTGAGGATTAACTGCTGATGTGGCTTCAATGATCCGAAAAAGATCAACAATTTTTGCTGATGATTAGGAGTATCTAGTGGCGGCGCCGCCATCTTGAAATACCCTAGGCATATCCAGACAAGATGGCGGCTCACGTGTGCCATCCATCTCGCGTCTTCAACTATTTTTCACAATTGTTCGTCTACTTTTCATTAATTTCAACTTGCTTTATTCAATTCTCAGACAATGAACTAATTGAGTGAGGAGAACATTATTTTTTTATCACTCGAATGAGTGAACATTTCTAACCAAACTAGCAGAGGTTAAGATCTCATTGTACTAGGCAGCAAATGATATGGATATCTTACCGAGAGTCGACTGTAAAATCGTTAGAACCCCGGACTCATCTCAACCAAAATTCTTAGAGGCAAAGAAGAATAAACAAATTCTGAAACAATTTCAGGTGTTGTTGAGAAGGGAGGGGGACTTACTGTTTGTGTGATCTCTTCAACGCCATTTTATTAATGCACGAATACTCAAGTATGGAGGTTCACACACTGGACAATAATTAATTAGTCAAATGGGGAGATAAATAAATAAATTTCAGTTTTCTCTCACTGAAATATGGAAAATCGATCTAGTGTGTGAACTAGGACAGAAGTAGCTTTCGCCTGTGAATTTTTTTTCCGATTTTAATCGTCATCTTTTACTGCTCATTGAGTCTCTACCTCTTATAATTAATCAATGGAGTAAATTGTTAGAATATAAACGATTGGATTTCGTAAATTAAAAAAGAAAATCACTATTGAAATAATTCGTGAGCACTCGGTCAGGCTGTGAACGAAACGTCTGGGGCTCGCACCAAATGAACAAAATTGATATATTAACTTTAAAATTATCCCCGAAATGAGGAGGGGGAAAAAAATTCTAGTGAATTGAAGAAAATTTTCGAGACTTGAGGGAGGGTTAAAAGAGTGATTGGAGGATCGAAAAAATTATTCAATTATTTATAGAGAATAATAATTGTGATCAGACGCACTTGGAAGTGCTCGTGCGAGCATATATTTAGTCTTTTTTTTTTTTTTCTAATTTTTTTAAGCTTCAAGAAGTAAAGTGAAAAAACAAACGTGAGGATGAATGAAGATTTTTCGTGTAAATAGGAATGAATGTGATTGTTATCACCTACTCTTTGTACTCCCTAGACTAATTATGATTGTCGTGAAAAAATGGCTTTCGTGTTGATAAGGAAAAATTTAAAAAATTAAATAAAATTGTATAGATGTCTGTAGCGAAGAAAAAAAAAACAAAGTGAGAATGGGAAAAAAATGCTTAGTCGATTTTCAAACATGACATTTTTCATTTTTAATTAATTAATTAGCGAACATTTAACGACGTACAATCTTTCCTAAGAAGAGGCAAAGGAATATTTTTCGATGACATATCAAGATTCCTTTTCCGTTGATTTTCTAATGACAAAAACAACATTAATAAAAAAATACAGCTGATGATTTTTGAGATAATTTAAGCACACATCGATAGATGGACTATATTTTATTACAAAAAAAAAAAACAAAATGAATGAACCTAATGATATTGACTTTTTTCAAAACCAAAAAAAAGAAATAACAAACCGCCGCTGGGAGAAATAAAAGAGCGTAATTTCATGGAAAAATGCTGAATAATTTTTCATTAAAAAATAAGTTGAAATGATCGCCAGAGTGTGCGCTCTTTCAAACTCAATTACGACATTTTTCTACCCCAAAAAAGAATTTTTCTTTTTTTTGTATATCCCCCCCCCCCCTTTTGTTTTTGTTGTAATCACTTGAACAGACACTAATCGACTGCGTCTGTTGTCGACTGATTAGTTTAAGTAGTTTGTCGCAATTGAACGATTTTTTTTTCTCGATTCATATCGTTTTTTCTCAATTCGTTTTAATTTTTTTTTTTTTTCAACAAAACCCACCAATGAAGAGGATTAAGTAAAAATGGAGCGAACGATTTTTGTTGAATTCTGTGTGTGAGGAGAGATATTGTTTCTCTGCCAAAGGAAATGGAAATTAATTAGAGGAAAGGAATGAGAATGAGATGGAGATGAGTGATGAGAGACTACCGTGCGTTGTTCTGTATAAATTTTGTACCATAGTTTGTATGAAATAAAGAAAAATGAAAATACATTGTTTATTGCTTGAAAAAAAATACTAGGATTTTATTGATGTGATGACCTCTCGGTTCTTCTTTACAGAATTTTTTTTTCTTCCAGAATCCTCCAGATCTCTAGAAACGAATCTCAAGAAAACGAACCGTAAACAATTGTATATTTGTCGAGCCGAAGACGAGGAGACCGCTTCTCCTATTCTCCTCCCGAGGATTGAATACAATTTTTCTGCCCAAATGGACAAAAGTGGGAATTTGCTCGTTTCGCTCACTTCGCTCGTTTTGCTCATTTCGCTCAATTCGCTCAATTCGCTCAATTCGCTCGGTTAAAATTCCCACTTTTATAAATAAATGAGTACATGTTTTTTTTTTTCTGAAAATTGTTTAATATTTAATTTTAAATATTCACATCGACTTGGAAGACACTTTTGCCAGAGCAAAAAGCGATCCTCGGCAATGGTGGATGCTTGAGGCTTCTCTTCTGGGGCTTGGAACTAGGAGGGCCTATGTCAATTCCATACACCCCTGCCGGCAGTTTTTTCACCGCAGAGACTGTCTGAAAATCATCGCAAATGCCTGTATAATTTGGCCGGATAAATCGATGACAAATAATCAGAGGTACCCACGGTTTTAGAGGAGAGGTCAATAATTCTGATGAGATTAGTCTCACAGCCACCGCAGACAACGAAAGAGCTGTCGATGTATTGGCCAGCGTAAAGAAGGGACTCCCAAGGATCAGGCTCCAATGTTACGAGGAGTGCTCCGGTTCTGTAGTCCCATAATTGGATTGTATCGGTCTTCGACCAGGCGCAGGTGAGAATCTGCATTCAAAAAAATCATTTACAATTGTAGTTATCGCGGGGGGGAGGGTCATTGTTGATCTGCCAGTACTACTGCTTCACCTCGTTGCCGTCTTGACTGATATCAATGCTGTCGCCACAAATATGAACTCCAGTGATGCATCTGGAGGCATGGGGCTCTCTGATGTCCCAGAATTGGAGGGTATCGTCCCACCCACCGCTGATTAATTCGTGAAGGGAGCGAGGGTTGAAGCAAGCCGCGAATACTCGCGATCTATGGCCGTCCATTATGTCTGGGGCATTGCTGCAATCAGGGCAAGTTAATCATGGTTAACCCGCAGTTAAAGTTAGATTAAGTTGGGCTTGTTGAAGGGTAGCAAATTTGGTAATAAATTAGAAATATGTTTGCCACGGGGTTTATACAGTTAGGCCGCGCCTAATCGCAGTTTAGTTGGAGTTTAGTCGGAGTTTAATCGGAGGTTAGTTGAGGATTAGTGGACGCCAGTAGTGAATGGAAATTCAGGCGAGGCTGGGTTCGTGTGGACTAGATGATCAGTCAACGTTTTTAGTAGTAAAGGTTTAGTTCGAGCTTAGGCAGAATTTAGTCGGACTTTAGTCAAGACTTGATATGTGCGGAATGCGAGGGCTCGAATGGACACAGAGAAATTTTTAGACGCTTCCAATGGGTTTATTTATTTTGAAAAACTTCGTTTAGTCAGAGCCTAAGCTGCGTCTAATCAACGTTAGTCAGCGTTTAATCGGATGTTAGTCGCGGCCAATATTTAATGGAAAATCAGGAAAGGCTGAGTTCGTATGAACTAAATGATCCCCCTAAATGAGTCCCCGTTTTTGGTGCTAAAGGCTTAGGTCGAGTTTAGGCAGAGTTTAGTCAGAGTTTAATCACGTTATGCCTCAGTTGATAAGTAGCGATGCTACTTTCGCCATCTGTCCACTTTATTGACAACCCATTGAAACGAATATTCATCCGGGCCTTAAATTTGAAGGATTACAATTAAAGAGGAAAACATTAGATTCATAATTCGAACTGGATGAATAATATTTTTTATGTTGAGTACCTGGCCTGCAATATTCGCTCTAGTGTCTTCGTCTCCTCATCATAAATACACAACTTGGTATCATCTCCGACAGTCACAAACTTCGGAATGCTCGGATGATAAGCGAACCCCAGGGTCTGTCTGTTCTCGCGAATTGTGTAGAGACAACGGGCTGTTGGGTGGTGCCAGCATTTCACGCATCCGGTGACGTCTGAAGATCAATACAGACTCTGAGTCCATTAGACTATTGACTATTGCCTATTGACTAATCTTCCGCGACTTAAGACTCGGGCGTAAAAATTTATCGCTTACAAACTCCCGCGATTGATTACGCAGCAAATAATGATCCAATCTTCAGAAAACCTCATTTCCGACCTGGAGAAATTATCCCCAGGCGTAGGAAATTATGTTTTATTAAGATTTAATTTTTATTTTTTTTGTCATTAGTCACGGGGATTCCCAGGTCATGAACTATTACGCCCGGCTCCTAATGACTTAATGACTGCTTAATAAAATTAATTACAAGTTGCAGTTAAGGTCTGGGCGACGGGAAGGGCTCCCTGAACCGGTCGATGTTTAATAGCTGTCGTTGCTCCGGGATTGAGCGTCGTCTCGTCATCTCTCAAAGTCTGCCCAAATTTGCCAGTTTTTGTGTCAATTAATCTGACGGTCCCATCGGCCAGGCCCACCGCCAAGTGCTCAAAGGTCTCTGTATAGGACAGGCAGAGGATTTCCTGAGTGCCTTCTCTGGAAGTGGTCAAGCAAGAAATCCCAAATGAGTGATTGATTAGTTAACCTGTTTAATTAATTGACTTTCGGCGAGATGACACGGACATCTGACTGACAATATTGATATCTCCATCCAGGCTCAACCCCTGCTCTACCTCAGCAAGTCTGCTGACCTCATCAGGAGTTCCAGTTGGCAGGTATGATTTTGTCACAGCATAACTCACTTTATGGGATTTTGATATTGTTCTTGAGGGTAATGTTGACGTCCGGGGCATGGATTGCCGACTCTTGGACGTACTTGGGCGTATTGAAGCCGCAGTTGGCCTCGATGATTTGCTCATTGCAATGGCTACTCAGAAAAGGGGAGAAAATATCGAGAAAATTTTTTAAATGTTTGACAAGAATATGGCGCACTCCGAAAAATCGCTGTTGCCTGCCGATGGTAACGATCTTTTGTCTAGGGTCCTATATTACCCTGGCGGATCCTTCTGGGATTCAATCGATTGTCGATTGAATAATCGTTTTGGTCAGTTTATCGATTAGCATTCGAGGGGATTTTGACTTGAATTTCAGTGGAGAGAATCGGGCATAAACCGACCGCATACGGAATCGATTACGAGAGGATTTCGATTATCGAAGAGCCCGTGCGATCAATTGATTTATCGTTTTAAAATGTATTAATGAGAAAATCCACTAACCCGCGAATCGATTGTGTTTCGATTGTTCCCTTTCTCCAAGTCAATCGATCCTCAATAGACCATTCGATTTATTGTTTTAGAATCGTTTTCCCGTTGTAATTAAAAGAATCGAGAAATACTCCAATCGATTCTCGTCTGATCCCAAGGGTTCTTCCCTAATCGATCACCCTCTCGAACGTTCGTCCCAATCTAAATTCTCGGGGAATCGACTTTGTATGTGGTCGATTCATTTCCGATTCTATCGACTGAAATTCAAATCGAAACCCACTCGAATGCTAATCGACAAACTCAGCAACTCGACTCTTCAATCGCCCGATCCGACAGGCCACCGACAGATGGTAATTCCTCCTTTACCGACCGCAGGTAATATTTTCTGAGGCAGAAAAACCCAATTTATAGTGGCAATCTCTGTAAAATTGCCAATAATCAGTTGCTACTTTACAAGTCCAAGGAGGGGAATATAAACTGGAGTTGGAGAATTAGTAAAAAAAACGCAATATTTTCTTTGAATTGAACAATGTCCATTATATTTCATATTTTATTCCCACATACACACGGCACGTTGTGAACCTTTTTTTTGTTTCTTAAATATTAATAATATTATTCGCAATAATTCTTGTTGTTGTTTTTTCATCTCATTATTAATAATTGATGATAATTAATCGTCATTCGCAAATATTCAACCAATAGATCGAAACGATAATAAAACGTAATATGAATTCATTAGATATTTATATATGTATATTTTTTTATAATAAATCATATTGTAATAATAGTATTATATCATATATTTATATGTACAGAGGGGGTACAATATTGTTTATTCTTTTTGTTAATTTTTTTATTAATGTTTTTTTTTTTGTCTTTTACCTTTTTCAGTAGTGTTTAATATTTATAATCGCAATAGTTATTCATCATTTTCCCCTTGTCGCTCATGTTCATTGTATACATACATAATTAATTTAATCGTCGGCCCGTCATTGTGTCATCATTAGTTTAAATTTATCCACCTAGTCGTGTGTTTTCTGTAATTAATTATTATTTCACAGCTAGGTAGGAGCCATTATTGATTTTAATCCTTTTAAAAATTGTTTTTTTTTTCTTTTTCCTTTCCATTTCGCACTTGATCAAGCGCAAGCGGGGATGAGAGTTAGGGGGTAGCCTCGCAATTTCTTTAGTTATGGATTACTCTATTCATTACGTTTATTAATTAATTCTTTGAAATTTTGTATTTCGATAATGGGCTGGTTTCATTATTTCCCTTCGTCTGCCCGTTTGTTTGTTTGTTGTTTTTTTTTCTTCATCTTTTTTATTAATCTCCCGCAAAATTACGTTTTGTAGCTTCTTACAAAACTTCCATTATAGTCTGGACCATTTTTTAATCGTTTTTTTCTGTTTGAATAGAGAGTCGACGTCTCGTCGATTTGATTAATTAGGTTGGGATCACGGGAGATAATTATTTTCACGTGATCACACACGTCTTTAGTGACTTTATTAAAGCTGAGGGGAGTTTAGTTATTACTTATATAGATTTTTTTCCCCCGGCCCTGGGCACTATTTCGGCCGATCAATTAATTACTCATTCGTATTTCCCGCCCAACGGAGGGAGTGGCTAGAGTCACGGAGTTGGAGATTGAGTTGTATAGAAATCCTCTGAATAATAAAAATCGATAATAACGAATGATCTTAATCAATGATTTCAGGTGTATTAATTAATTGATCATATTTGATGACCGAAATAGCTATTACTCACAATTATTTCATGCCACAATTGTTGGTTTACCCAGTTCCGGATACTTGAAACGTTTTTTACCAATATCTCTAGTAATTTTTACCTTATATTTATGGTTTAATTGAGAATCGCGCGGTCGTTGGGGGTTTTTTTTTTATTAATCAAAGAAAGTGATCGATCACGATGAGAATTAATTATTTAACCGCGTGCGTAACGTATTTATATCCAATTTGTTATTATTCTCTCGTTAATTTGACGCCTTTTAGAATATATTTTCATCGACCCTCGGCTCTCTCTTCAAATGTTGGACCTTACATTTTATTTTTACGGTTTTTTTTTTCAACTTTTCTCCTCTTATTTTTTTCATAAATATTCTGTACAACGTTATAATTATAAATCATTCATAATCTCTTATCAATTAAACTTATCAGTTATTTTCATTATTATCGGTAGTGTAAAATTGAAACTTTACGTTACTTACGTAAGTAGATAGATTACCGTTTTTTTTTTGTTTATTTATTTTATTATTCTGTTATTAATGGTTTCTCTCAATCTGTCCTCTCCGCGTCATTCGGCCTCGCGAATCCGGCCGTCTTCCCACCGATCGCCACCTCATAATCATTACATCATTAATTTACTCAATATGTCACTATACGTATTTGTATTGTTGTAGTTAATTCTTTTTATTTCACTTTTATGATTAGTAAGAATATGTAAAATTGGTATTATTTCTTGTCGCTCTCTTTAGTTTTCTCGTTTTGCAGTATATCATCAATGAATTTGATCTCTCGTCCCTAACGGACCGGTCGATTCAAATTCGACTGACTGTCGATTGTGAGAATCGAGCGACTCGATTAGTCGAT
>JAPYZM010003501.1:0-18300 GCA_030522845.1 Psyttalia concolor
TTTTCCTTCTCCTTTGCCGCGCTTGTTTTGAATGTGAGACATGACGTTTTTGGGGGGAGTGGGGGGATTTTGAGAGGGGAGACGGCGGAGGCACGTCAGCTGGTGAATTTTCGGTGGCGCGAAACTGCCACGCGGGGATACTCATCGGTGATTTAAATAAATATGTATGTATTTTTTTGGATTTTTTTGGGGGAAAACATTTGGGGCAACCGAGGCGGGGGGTTTTTGGCGGGGTATGGGGGGAATTTGTTTTCAGTTTGGGGACGCAATTAATACCGAGTTTGATCGATCCCCGACGGTCGTGGCGCGACGCCGCGAGTCACGAGGCTATGAGTTGATAAACGAGAAAAATAAATTTGGACATCGCGTGCAGAAAAATATAGAGGGAGAAGGGGGGGGGGGCAACTCCCGGTGATTTTAGGATTTTACCTTATTTTTTTGGGTACGTGTGTGTCACTGAGGTTTACCATATTCGGGTGACTGTGAAATGAACAGCGGAGAGTCGAGAAATTGTTGATAGATTGTTTTTTTTTTTTGTTTATAACCGATAGTTCGATATTTGTTTTTTTCCTTCGAAATGCAATTTTTAGTTCACGCATTTTTAATCGGCTTTTCGATTTTTTTGGAAAAATTAATATTTGAGTTTGCAATTGCCTGCCAAAATTGAAGGATTATTAAAATTATCTTAATGTTATTGAATTATTGGTTCGATAAATTATCGTCACCCCTCAATAATTGAAAAAAATCAGTGAAATAAAATTTTTTGAATTTGCGATTTCAAAAATATTACTTTAGGTCCATTTCTCGAGTTTAAAAAATTGATAAAAAAAATTATTTCGCATCGAAAATTTTAATAAACCGACAGAGCCAATTTTGGATGAAGAAGTGGACTCTCAGACAATTTTCCATACCAAAATAACCTCGTTCATTTCAACCAGAAACAAATAATTATTCGTCTTGAATAAAATAAATTCGTTTCGTAGATAAGATTTCCCAAATTTTTAATTAAAAAAAAAATCCCCCCCAAACACTCGCAAATGGTTAAATTAATTCTCAATAATAACCGAAATCTCGTGGATATTTTTTTTTTCCCAATTTCAGATTAATCCGCTGGAAAATTTGGTTCGCTCTCCCACACTCGTCATGTCACTCGTGGAAAACAAAAAAAATCCGAAAAGTTGAAGGACGAATGACGGAATGAATATAAACACAGTATCACACAAAACCCCGTGTTTCGCTCTAATATTTTTCCCCCTGAATACAATTTTTTTTTTTTTTTCATCACGCGCCGGCACGTGTGAGTTTGACAACAAAGTTCTTCCTCAGTTTTCGTTGCGCACAGTGACGTGTTCGGGTTGTTAGAGCGCCCGGTGAATTAAAATATATACCTGAGACACACGTCATCCAAATAATAATAAAAATAATGTCTGATTGGATATTCGAGAGACATGTGATGTCAGGAGAAAAAGTCCCTCGAGTCGCGGCGGATTTTTTGGCCCCCAATAATTGATAAAATGAGAGGACTGGTAAAATAAATTCCCCCATTAATTACCCAGTTAATCAATTATTGGACTGACTTTAACTTTAGACGAAATATTAATTAAAGACTGAAATGACAGGTTGCGAGGGAGTCTGAGTTCATTTCAATTAATTCTATTTCAGACGAATTTTTGAGACGACTAAAATATTCGCTGGAATTAATTTGTCGGCGACAATTAATTAATTAATTGAGCCATTTGATTTTTTTTTATTGACTGGTAGCGTTGGGAATTGATGTCCTCCGATGATCGGCGCCCGAGACTCGCGGGAAAAATGATTAATCGAGTGACTAATTGCGAGTGTAAATACGAGATTAACTGAGTCGGTGTGTTTAATTTGAATTATCTGAGGTGTGTGAAGAGGTGAGATTCGGGGTGAATCATTGGGTCGAGCGTTGTGATACATGTGGCGTTGGCGAGCCGGGGAGATTTGGGGTTAAAAAGTCAACGTGATTATGAATTTTCACTTGAGATTTTCCAAAATAGGGGAGAGGAGAAAGTGGACTATCTTTAACTGACAATAAGTCGATAATGAGGGGGTGGAATTTCTCCATATCACGCTCATTCTCGAGATATTTTTGAGAGCTTCAAAATGAGACCTGAATCATCGAAATCGAATTATTCAGTCAGGAGATATTGACGATTAATCACGTCCATTTTTTTCCTCTCTCTTATTTCGAATAGTAAGGGATGGGGCGGCTAAAAACATCTTTAGCCATCGATAACTCGAGAATGAAGGGGTGGAATTGCGCGATATCTAGCTCATTTTCAAGATATTTTTGCGAGCTAAAAGATGAGACCTGAATCATCCAAATCGGATTATTTAGTCAGGAGATATTGACGATTAATCAGGTCCATTTTTTCCAATCTCTCTTATTTCGAATAGTAAGGGGGGGGAGGCTAACCGGAGCGTATTTAGCCGTCAATAACTCGACAATGAACGTGTGAAATTTCGCGATATCTGGCTCATTTTCAAGATATTTTTGCGAGCTAAAAGATGAGACCTAATTCATCCAAATCGGATTATTCAGTCAGGAGATACCGACGATTAATCAGGTCCATGTTTTCCAATCTCTCTTATTTCGAATAGCACGAGATGGAGAAGCTAAATATGTCTTTAACCGTCAATAACTCGAGAATGAACGGGTGGAATTTCGCGATATCTCGCTCATTTTCAAGATATTTTCGCGAGCTAAAAGATGAGACCTGATTCATCCAAATCGGATTATTCAGTCAGGAGATACCGGCGATTAATCACAGTCCGTTTTACCCCTTTCTTTCGCAGCCCTTCAGGCCTCAGGCAAATGTCCTCTGGAGCTTGCGGACGGACTTGTACAAAATAGTTACGTAAAGAAAAAAATTCAATTCCGGATTCACAATCTCAACCTGAGGCTTGTGAAAGTCTCCAATTGAGGCTCGAAAATTTGAAGTTGAGCTCTGAGAATCTCAAGTTGAGACTTTCGACTGTCTTATTCCGCATGTTGAGATTTTATTCCCCGGAAAGTGTCAGTTAATTTATCACACGCACAAAAATTCACCGAGTGACCGTACGACAGATAAAAATTCAACAATTGCCCTCGATTTAATTAATAATAATATCGTTACGAAAAATTCATTCGATTATAAACGCTCACTTCCTGTGAATCTCTGAAACTCAAAAATTCTAGTGACCTCCCAATTATAATTTGAAGGCTCAATTGCTCGCGGAAAAGGCGCGCGAAAGTCCACCGCAAATTTTCTTTTTTATCCTGAGACCTGGGGGGGCAAAACGGGCGATTTTTACCAGCCGCCCGCTCCTAAAAATTGTCAACAATCGAATAAATAAATTGAGCAAAAATAAAAAATCTCCCCAAAAAAAATGAGTATTACCAGTAAATACTGCGACTGTCGGATTGATAACTGAATGATCGGCTTACCGAAAGCCAAGAGATTAAAAGTTCAAAATTTGTACGACCTCCTCACTCGACAAATTACCAGGTAATTACACCCGGTGAAGTTAACGACCGAGAAACCGAAATATTAAGAACATCTCGTTATCTCGTTTTAACCGACGAAAATTAATTGTTAAGAAGTGAATGAATTCTCAAAAAAAAATCTCTCCCCCCCACGGCCCAATTAAATCAAAATCCCCCCACAAATTGGATGACAAAAAAAAAATTGAAATTACAGGAAAACAAAAGAATTAACAAAACTATTTTACCTCAATTTCCAGATAAATCGTAATCGATGATAGATAATTCATCGTTGAAGAGACGTATTAAACGTGGAAATAATACGTTTAATAAAACAAGGTGGCTCCGACGCGTGTAAATAAGTCAAAAAGATGTCGAGCACCGCGGAGAGTCCCGACGGTGGTATGGCACTGCAGTCACACTATTCACTGCGATGGAACAATCATCAAACACACATACTGCAGGCATTTGAAGCACTCCTACATGCTGAAATACTCGTCGATGTCACTCTCGTGTGCTCGGACAGTAGTATCAGGGCGCACAAGGTCGTCCTCAGTGCGTGCAGGTAAATTTTTCTGCAATACCAACTGCGCATTAAAAAAAATTATCCCTGCAAAGATCTAATACCCTAAAAAAGCAAATTATCAATTGTCCATTCCTCCATCACCCGCACTCTCCCAATTTGTTTGTCCCCAACATTCTGCGGAATAATTCTGTAGCGAAGTGGTGGAACGTGCCCACTGCACTGTACATACTTTTTCAAAAGCCGTATTATCTCACTAAGGAATGATGTTAGGAGAAATTATCAGAAGAATTTTTTTATTGCAAAATTGATCAGCTACAAAAATGGTCTTGTGACATTATCTCCTAAACCTACTCGTTACGGAGATAATCCGCGTTTTATGAAGATAGGAAAAATCCACTTATCTGGTTTTACCACTTGGCTACAGAATTGGAAAGACTTATCACCGGCCAGAGTTAAAAAAATAGTCGCTAACCCTTCCAAGCTCCGGTATTCCACCAACCTAACCCCACTTCATCTCATTCCAGTCCTTTCTTCGAGAGGATATTCGCCGAGCACCCATGCAAACACCCGGTGATAGTCCTGAAAGACTTCCCAGGTCGTGAGGTTGCCGCTCTGATAGACTTCATGTACCGGGGCGAAGTGCGCGTCGGTAGGGAAGAGCTCCCGGGTCTGATGCGTGCAGCGGAGAGTCTGCAGGTGCGTGGCCTAGCCTCGTCCGAGCCGCGGCCGGCGTCGCCCCCCGACACGCCAGTGGAGATGCCAACCGATCTCCTGGGCGATCGGCTGAGTCCGGAGGCCGATCACGACGCTGACGCGGACTCAATTCAACGCGATTCGCGAACGATATTCAGTCGGGATCGCGATCGCCTGCCCCACATGGGCCACCTGAATTTCTCCCTCCGCGAGTTGCGCGAGTCCTGCAACTCACCTCTCCTACCCCGCCGCAAGCAGGCCCGACCAAGAAGAAGATCGGGCGAGTTAATTCCCCAGGATCTCTCGCGACCGCATCCACCAGCAAGCCTGAGCCCGCCAAGTGGTCTCAACCTGACTGGCGCCCTGCCCAACAATCCGAGTCACCCAACTGGCAGACAAACGCCGGGTCCATCGCAGGTACCGCCAGCCCAAGCGCCATGCACCCCATCCCAAACGAATCCATCATCGACACCGACAAATCGCGAGGAGACAGCGGAGAATCTCTCGATGAAGCGCTCACTCTCCCCAGGGCTTCCCTCCGAACAGGGCATCAAGACTGAGAGCGAGGCAGCGAGCAGTCCTCGCGGCTCTCCACTGACCGGTACAAGCCTCCACCCAGATGGCTCCTTGCAGGATCTCCCCACACCTGGTCTACCCTCAATGGCACTATCCCTAACACCACCTCACCAAGCAAGTCATCCAAGCGAGTACCTGGCGTCACTGGGCCAATTTGCCGCCCAATGGCTGCCGAATCACCAGAGCCAAATGGCGCATCATCGAGACGGTAGTCCCCAGGGTCACAATCGTAATCCCCATTATCATCAAGAGCAGCTCACACCAACGAGAAGATCTGTCGCGGTATTCCCTATGGATGGTGTATCACCGTTGGCCAGCGGTGGACTCTTTCCACATGGTGGTGGCTTGGACAGGGGCACACTGCTCACGGATTTGCACGATAGCTTCAAGCCGGAGGCCTTTCAGGGACTGTTCAGTGGTAATTTGGGTCATCACATGAACAAGAAACCAAAGAAGCACAGGGGCGATGGTGATTCGGCCAGACGGTGGTCAGAGCACGGGAGGGGAATGCCCATTGGTAGACCCAAGGGACAGCACAGCGCCCCCAGGGGGGGACCACCCAGATCCTGGACTAATGCCGAGCTCACGGAGGCTCTCCAGCATGTATGGAACAAGAAGATGACCACCTCCCAGGCAAGCAGGATGTTTGGCATTCCGTACAATAGTCTGCTGATGTATGTCAGGGGAAAGTACGGCAAGAGTCTTAAACTTGAACAACTCAGGAGGGACTGCACTGGCGCCACCACTGGCGAAGTCATGAACTCGTTGAACAACAATGTCAAGGCCATTCAGCCACCATCACAGATGGGCCATCCACTTGGGCTACCTCATCCTGGCGATGAGTCTTACAGTCATCATCCTCTTCTTGGTGGTAATCTGCCGCAGGGCTTCTTCCCGGACTTTGGGGCTGCCTTTCCGGTTCCTGTTAGCATGGTTCATCTACTACCGCCCAGCGAACAAAAGGCATTCGAGGGGGTGGGCGGCAGTGGTGGCGGGGGTAATAGTGATCTTGGACAGCAGAGTCGTTCACCATCGCCCAGTCAACATGACAGTATTCAACCACCCCAATCGGCGCCTGCGTTGTTACAGCAGAATGGATCGGAATGAGACAAGCTGAGGGCACTGAGGGATTATCTTTATTTGTAATTGTAATGGTGTCCATCGTTTTTGTATTTGAGAAAGGGGTGAATGTTTTTTTTGGATCTAAGACTGACTTTCTCGAGACTTTTGCTTGTTTGGTCGAAAAAATGATGCTGCCGGTTCGGTTTGTTAACGGTTTTTTGATTAGAAAGGAGGGGGGGGGGGGGCTGGTTATGAAGCCATTTTGCCCGGGAGTTTTGAAAATACCGGGGAAATTTGGTTTTTCGGATTCCGTTGTCTAGGGAAGTTCAGGGGCAAAATGGAGTTGCGATCGGAGTTCAGGAGTGAAGACTTTTTTTTTGGGAACATCGATTGAGTCGAGTCTGTCGCTCGAGTTACATCTACGGGATTCTCAGAGGTGCGCTTAATATCGCGGGATAATTTTGATTAGTTGATCGAGAAAATAGGGGACTCCGGTTACGGTTTCATCCGTCATTTTTAGGTTATTGGAGAGGGGAGACTGTAAATAGTTGGGGGAATCCCCCCGTTTCGGTGCAATTGTCAAGGCGCCAATTTTAAAATTTTATTTCACTATTTTGGTAGTCGAAAGAGTGTTGAGGGGCAAAATGGACTCATGGCACATAATTTATTATGATATTTTGAGATTGAATATTTTTTAAACTCTCGATTCAGGTCTGACATTCGAGTAAAATTCTGGGGATTCTCTAGAGTGCGCTGAACACCTCAGGATACTTTTTCCACTCTCGCAGAGTGTAATAACGATATATCAATGCTATTATTATCGGAACGTTTTGTTTCATTTTTTTTTTTTCTAATATAAGATACCAAACATACCAAATAACAAAGCCAGTTTCTCCGGTCTAACATCAAAGATGGGGTTTATTTTTTCTCGTTCGTTTATTTGAAACTTTTTTTTTTCTTCATTTCTGTTACTATGAACAGGAGAAATAATGTATCCTTCACGTCCTTACGGTGGATCGGCGCACAAGAAAGGAAACCCGGAAGGAAAACAAGATGACTCTCTCCTTTTAAGAGATTTTTTTTACCCGTTTTTTCGCCTTCTTTAACGTTTTTTTTTTTCGCCTTTACGGGAGATGCAAACGGTTAAATTGAAAGGGAACTTCTTGAAAGGGGTTAGGGTGGGGGTGCACTCGCACAATGCCTAAGAATTTCGTTGAATGAAAAATGTAAGGAAAAAAAAAAACGCACCCCTATGACATGATTTTCACTCACTTCTCATTCATTTTTTCGACGGCAAAAGTTGAAATGAGAAAAAATAATATGAAAAAAAAAAACATTTGAATTGTAACGATATTTCCCGCGAAAAATTAGCACAATGAGGGTCAAGTGCAATACTCGCTGCAATGTAAAAAAAAAAAACAAAAAGTATTTAATTTTTTCTTGTTTAATTCTGTAAATAATTATTTTTTCATAATTTTACTGAACATTTTTTTTTTGTAAAAAAACTAATTCGTGGATTTTTTTTTTTTAAATAATGAAAATAAAAGGACATTATTTGACGGGGAATTTTTCCAAAGACACGCAATGACATTTTAATTATTATTTTTCTCTTGACGGAATAATAAATGAATAAAAATAAATATACCAAATAATGATGATTAAACAAAATGAGGAAATAAAAAAAAACATGCGAAATCGCTTTAATGGTTAATTGAAAATGTGAAAATGAGGTTAATTAATGGACAATTTAATAACAAAATCGTAGACCACAGTTTGACGACTAAATAATTTAAAAGAATAATGAAATAAAATAATTAAAAAAAAAAAATAATAAAAATTATTAATGGTAAAGATGATGATAAATAATACCAATATTTCGACAACCAGACGGAAGCGCAGGGTAAATAACACATCAGGGATAGCCACAGACAAATCTACGATAGCTAAAAATTTGAGAATGTGAAAGAAAAAAAAAAAAGTTGCATATTGAAAGAAAGAGGAAATAAAACTTATTGAACAGAGAAACGTAATTCATAAATTATTGAACAGAATAAACACTACGGATTTTTTTCGTTCGTGAGGGTTGGTACTGGAGGGTGGGGAGATATGGGGAGGGGGGGGACAAGCGAAACAATAAAGATTCAACTGAGGGAATCGCGGGAGACGAGGCGGGCTTCTTCAGGGAGGGGGTGAGCCTGTACAATACAAAATGATATTATTGATTATTAATTAATGGAGTTATGCGAGGATGAGTGAGATATGGGTCTTTGGCAATTTGAGGAAGGGTTGGAGAATTTTTTTTTTTTCAGGGTTTCAAAAATGCGCGCCAATAGCAACTCGTGGCGACGCCATTTTGAGGACAACAGGTGGACAAAATGGCGGGCAATGGAGTTTGGGAAAATTTAATAAGACTGCGGAAATAAAAATTAGAGACTCGATTGACCGCCATTTGACTGACGTCTCACGCGATAAAAAAAAATTGTGCAATTGTTTAATGAAATGGCAGAAAATGGGGAGAAATAAATCGACAAAAATACGGAAAATTCTGGAAAGTGAGGGGAAAAAATCCTCACTACTTGGCTGCCATTTTGTTAATCACCTAACCCCCGAGAAAAAAATTCCAACACCTCCCCACCCGCAATAAAATATTTATTTAATTCACTCCGAACTGCGTTTCAAAATGTGTGAATGAAAATGAAAAGGAAAATCTCGATAAAGGAAAAATCTCACACTCAACCCGAGATTTTTCACCATAAACTAGACACACATATTGTGATAGGCACCATGTGCGGACTTCAGTATTATTTTGCAGTTAAAACGAATGGGGAAATGAATTTTAAAAAATAAAAAAAATGAAAAAATGAGAAAAACTAATAATAATGAAACAAGTGATGGTGAAAATCATTAATACGTTAGGTAGACATTTAAAAAAATCTTAATGCCTGTTTCGTTGTTACTAAAAGTGAGAGTGTGAGGATGAGGGGGACAAGAACCCTTAGATTTATAAAAAAAAAAAAAACCCTAAACAAAAGTAATTACGACCACAGAAAAAAAAATCCCGGGCCAAATTTGAAAATGTTTTTTCTCCTTCGCAATTAACTCGGGGATTTTTTTTCACCAATTGTTTCATCCTCGTGGCGCCGGACGCACGTCGTTCCGTAATTAATAAACAAATTAAAAACTAATTAACGAAGAAAAAATAAAAAAAAAACATTGACACGTGTAGAATTGTAAGTAGAGGTGCGATTGATTACTTTATTATTAATTGTAAAAGTGCGAGTGCGAGTGGTCGAGAAGTGGCAAAACAAAAGTTCGAGTGTTAGAGGTTTTAAATAAATTAATAAAAGATGATAAACAATTTTCGTGCGACCGGGGGCCGAGGTAAAAGCCCAAAGGATTTTCACTGTTGAGAAAAAAAAATTAAAAAATAACAATTGCACACAGCAAAAAATAATGAGAGACAGGAAAAGGTTGTATTCGAAAGTTTTTTCTATAAATGAACTCGATATGACTGATTACAAAAAGAATTAAAAAAAAAAATGAACATGGCTGCCGGTAATTAGCTACCATATCGTATGATTGCTGTATTGTTAAATCTCGTTGCCGACATATCAATTTATCGATGAAACCGAAAAAGGCAAATTTGTTGAATATTTACAATTGATTTTCTTTGGTTGAATTTTGTTTTTTTTTTTTGAGATTATAAGCGTTCTTTGTTTGGGGAATTTGTTCATGACAAATTGCTCCACATGTTCATTTTTTTTCCCTGAAATTTTTAAGGCTGAACAACGCTACGATATTGAACAATATACAATGTGTTAGTTGACAGATTTTTACGGGTTTTTCATTGTTCCAAGTGGGAGAAAATAATTCTCTGGCATGGATGACCTTTGTTTACTACTTCCAGCTTCGATATCTCGACATTGAGCCGATGGATCTGAAATTTCCAGACATCATTTTAAAGAGGATTAAAAACTCTTCAAAATGAGCCGCTGATCGTCAAAATCGACCGCCTGGTTTCCGAGATATTCACCCAAACAATAATTCACCCTCGGAACAAACAAAACATTGTTTAAAAATTCAATCCTCTCTATCTCAAAAACCAGTCGGTCGATTTACTAAAACAAAAATTCAGCTTGAAGAGGGCACTGCCCTCTTCGCAACGCGCCCTCACCCATTAAAATCCCTCGACAATCATTCGAGATATCGAGTGAAACAATGGTCAGTCGAAACAATCGTTTCAAATTTCTCACCCGTAACAATGAAAATCCAGTGTTTTTTAATTACAATAAGAATTGGGTCGACACTCGTTGCCGGATAAACAATAACAAAATAATAGAGAGTAAACAAATACAAAGGGCTTTGAGTTCTGACCGCATCCTAAGTTCCTAATAAACAAAACGCTGAAGTAAAGATAATAGAATTATAAACAAAGAAGAATTATTGAAATGAAACGGAAAAAAATAATAATAATAATAATAATAACAATAATAATAATAACAAGAAAGACACTCCGAACAAAGTATTATTCTTGCTCGTTGACGAATACCGATAATATTTACCGCCGTGCTATTAATACAATTGTTTATGATTTTATAATCCTTGTTTAAACAATGAGTGAAAGAGACGTTTGTTTGTAAGTTTTTAATATAATTAGTTAATTATTCTTACGCACAGTAAAAACAAAAAACCAACAATTTGTAAATAGACGAACGTGATGAGAGAGAGAGAGAGAGAGAGAGAGAGAAAACGGTACGCGCAATTGATTATATTTATGCGTAATATATATGAATATCTATTTATCTAATTATTGCTGTGGACAAAAACATAATGGCGATTGTTTATTCGGATACAACCTTTGTTTGGAAGACAGCTAAATATTTAAATAACAATTATGAGAATTTTTTTTTTTCTTCAATCAGTGGATTTGTCGTTTATTTTCAATGGATAATCTATTAATTGAAGAAACTCATGTGCAATTTTGTTTAAAAAAAAAATTAATTCTTGTTCAATTTCGTTTTTCTCTGTTTTTTAATTTTTTAGGAAAAAAAATTTTCTGCCTTATCGACCGAGGGTAAATCGAGACATCACTCCCTGCATTATCTGCAGGGGGTAATTAGTTACCATCGGTCGATACTTGATCGGCCGCTGGAATCCCTGTTTTACCGGCCGCGATAAAGAATTCTCATAATTTGCGCAAAAAAAAGAAATTATGAAAAAACCAAAATTCCCCCGAAAAGAAACAAAAAAATTCAAAAAAACGATGAAGACGAATAAATGCGTGACAAGAAATAATAACTAGCATCGGTTGTGCCGTTCGCGTAGTTCCTAAGTTCGCCTCTGCCTCACAAATTGCATCCAAAAAAAAAAAAAAGAAACAGAAAACCACCCCCCCACCCAACCCCAAACAACAACAAACAACCCCCCCCTCAATTTGTTTATTTCTCAGATAACAATGCAAAGACAAATAACAATTTCTACTCAAACCGAAGTACGAAATAATCCCAGCCCCCGCCCCCCTAACCCCCCCTCAACCGCAGAAATATAATATACGAATATATTTATACTAATTACCGTGTACCATAAAAAAAAAAACAAGACAAACAATTATGATAAAAAAAAAAAACTACTTATTATATTATAAATGAAAGAAACAGAGAACCGCCGCCACCCACTATATTTTTTACAGGTTTACATTGTATTACAGTTTATAATATTTGATATACATAAAGAGAAAAAAAAAAAATGAGACAAACGTAATTAAAAATGTGAAACAAACAGAGCAATAATTGCGGCCGCAATGTTTTTTGAAAAAAAACGGCCACGCATTAACAATATTAAACAATACTTTTACAACAATCGGTTATTCAGAAAAAAAAAAAACAAGTGTTCGTTGAGTGGGAGCGCCCGTCGCGGGATCAAAGAATTTTCTCAAATTATTGGCCCACCCGTTCTGCCCCGGCCCCAATTGAGTTCCGGAGAAGCGCAAAAAATGCGTTTTTCGCGTGACTCGAGAGAGGACGCCGCGAATTGGTGGGACTGTTCGAGAATCGATGCCAAATATTTCGATCTATCGAAAGTCAACCGGAGAAAATTCAAAAATTCCCGCCCTGGGAACACGTGACTCTCCCCTAACCTCAAAACATGTTCTCGTCTCTCTTATTAAGGCCCGCATCCCCGCGGGGTCACGTGACCAAAATGATTTTCCCAATTACAAATAAAATAATTTCTCGATTGTTGTGAGACCTAATTAGCGGCATGCAGTTATGATTCACGCATGTCGGAAATTATGTTTAATCAGAATAAAAAAATTCTTCTGTCTGTAATCGGAAGAATCAATTTGGTCGTGTAACACAGCGGGACGACAGGCCTTAATCCACCGGAGCAATGCGAAACAGCCAATCCCTGATGTGAATTAATTCGTTACAGGGGCCAAATAATGGAATACTATATTTTTATCAAGCAGATTGTACAATATAACGTGTAATATACAGGATTAATAATTTATACGTCTGATTTTTTTCTCGACAAAAAAAAAACCAACAAAACAAACCCAAAAAACTCTTCATTTGGTATCATGAGTTAGAGAGACCGGTGATGGCTCGACGAACACTTCTTTGTACTTCATATTTTTACAATTAATCAACCGATTTGATGAACAAATAAATAAAACAAATAATTAAATAAATAAAACTGATGGATGCTACATACTTGTGATACGTTTTACCGCTGGTTACTACAGAGACTTCCTAAATGCCGAATAAAGCCATTGAAATATTTAAAAAATAATGAGATTTTTTTATATAAATTGTATTTCATGGGTATTAATTCGGCAACCACTAGTTCACTCACGCACACAATTCACCGTTTATTAAATGAAAGAGATAGGTGATTAATTAAACAGATGAATGAAATAATGCAGAATTTATTGATTAACCGATCGAAATGTGTAATTAATGCGGATGCTATTGTGAGGCTGGGGACGAGGATAGACTCCAACCCCGACGCCCCTTCCCTTTTTTTTTTTTGTTGTAAATTGTTTTTTTCGTTTTTTTGTTTTTTAGATGGAAATGGAAAAATCCTTGTTTTGAATTTTTGTCTTGGACGAACACTTGGAAATATTGTAATGATATCTAAACGTAAACAAAAAATTGTGAAGAAAATTCTCCCACTCTTTACCGACCCCCGATTATCATGAGAATTATCTATATTAATCCCAGAATAAAATGTACATACCAATTGTAATTATGTGTTTTTATTCGGCCCGGGGTGAGAGATTTTTGGTCGGAAATTTGAAAATCGAATTTTCTCTCAACTCGTTTTTTTCAGAATTTTTTTTTTATCAAAATTTGATTTAATTCGGCTGGTTTTTAATTCATTGACCATCAATTGATTACTTGATAATTGGTAATAATAATTAATTGGGAATTGTTGATAATCCGGAGTAAAAAAAAAATTCGAAAATGAGAGGAAAAAGATTTTTTTTTTTAAATCCTCGTTTTTTTCTTGTTTATTAACCCAGAAAAAATCATTGTTGATGGTCAATGGATTATTAGCAATAATGAAGTGTCAATTGTTGATAATTATTGTAACCATTGAAAACTGTGGATTGTTTGGATTTTTTGAGTTGAAAAATTGAAAAAATCCAAAAAAAAAAACAAAAAAAAATCTGACGGGCCCTCAAATTTTCAAAAATTCTCAAAGAAATTGTTGCTCGGCAGCCGACCTGGCGCGCTACCTCAAACGCCAAATAAACAAATGCGCAAAAAAAAAAAATTTAACTCAACCAAAAAAAAAAAAAAAAAAAAAGAAAATGAAAAAAAAAATCGTCAGAATTGAAGGAAAAGGTCGAAAAAAAATTCAAATTTCCGATTAATAATAATCCAATTGTCTACGATCCCACAGCCGCTGGGGGGGTAATTTTTTTCCGGCGGAAAATTGCGATAATTGGGGTAAGTATTTTCCAAAATTTTATAATAGAAAAATCCCCTCATTAAAAATTGTTCAACTCATTTGGCGTTTTTACGTCTCTACTGGGCTTTCTCGTGCATTAATCCTGAACAAGTTCTTCGAATTCATCGTCCAAATGGCGCAGGACGCGTAATCGATTCCGTCATGTCGCAGGACCACCCGGGTACGGAACCCTAATAAATAAGTAATACGATTTTTGATCAACGAATAACCGTTTGGGTGAGGGGAGGGGGGGGGGGGCTGGCCAAGAACATGTGGCCGCATTTAGCACGCAAATTTATACGATAAAATTGCAGGAGATAAATTTTGTTTTAATTGCAATAATTAATGTTGACTAAAAAAAAAAAATTCATCAACAAATTTTTCGAGCCGGGGGTCGACAGTGACCCCCCTCCGTGCGCCTTAAAATTCCCGATTACAGATTTGTTAAAATAAAAAATTCACTCCATTTTTCAGATTTTTTTTGTTCGGTTGAAAAACGTCAAAATTCAATTTTAAAAATTTTTTTTCTGACGACTTTGAGAGGTGCAAATTTTTTTTGAGAGATCAGAGACGCGTGGCCGCATTCGGAGAACCCCGCGGAATTGAATTTTTCAAAATTCAATTTTTTAAAACAGGTTTTAGACATTGATTGTTTGAATTGAAAATTTTTTTTCAAGTGAAATCATTGAAATTGTCGAGTTAAGACATTTTTGAAGTGAAATATCTCGTGATTAACGACGAGGAAATAAAGCGAATCCCCTTTTTGAATTTTTTTTTAATCCATCGGTTTTACCTGTATCGTGTGACCCGTTGGGGCGTCAAAATTGGTGTTTCGTGCCCTTTTTTTTTCTCACCTTACGACACCTTCCAAGTGTCATACGAGCAACCTGAGCTGTCGACTCCTTCCAAATAGAATGAAAAAAAAAAAAATTTCAAAACTCCCAGGCATTTTTCTCCTTTTGTTCCGAAAAATTCAATCGAAATAATTAATTCAGTGGCCCTGGCAGGGGGAAAAAAAAAATAAAAATCTCCCCACCACGAGTGGAAATGAGAGGAGAAAAAAATAATAATGAAAGAGATGTTATATATCGATCGATGAAAATTGGAATGGCTTATAAAAATGATGGCTGTAACCTATCATTAAGAGCGATAACAGAATTATCGCTTCGTGTTTATAATACTACCGATTTTCGGAGTGAGCTCCGGGCAATTACTCGATCACGATCGATCGTTCTGATGCTCCCCGTCCTTTAGTTTTTTTTATTTACTGTTAAATCATTGAATTCTTCAGGCGTATTTTTTTTTGTCGTGAAAAATCGGCATTTATTAAATTGATTAAATGGGCCAATTTAATAGATCGAGAAATTCTAAAAAAAAATATTTGGTTGGATCTGCAACTGTAAAAATCGCATACGAGAGACGAAAAAAAAAATTTGGAAGGAAGTCATGCGCAAAATTTTCCTTTACCCACCCTCGGCTGGTCCTCTGTACCCCCCAGGAGCCCAAAAAAATATTCCCCCAACCGTATGAAAATCTCCCACTTATCACGCCAGGCGGAAAAGTAATCATTTAAGCCCTCTTCGCTCCGAATGTCACTTTACGGACGGGGTATCGAAAAAAAAAAAATTCCACTCCTGATAAAACCATGTTCCCCCCTGAAATAATACCCCTCCGGCTGTGACTGCAAATCCCGCGCTAAAAACCTTTCCACCCTCGGCGCGAAATCCCCCATTCCGTCCCACTGTCCGAAAATCCGACTTTTTCTACTCACCCTCCGAAAAAAAAATTTTCCGACCCGCGAAAAATTCGCGACTCCCTCAGGCTCCCTCAGACCTCGAGGACCAATTCTCAGGTGAAGGCTGGAAAAAATTAAATTTCCGAACTAGTGCCGTAATGCCACATTGCAAAAATCATTTCGCAAAATATGAGGACGGAATATGTCCCCTCGAATTGACTGTATATATGTTATTGAGTCTTTCTACGTGCCCAGACGGTATGTGACTCACGTTAACGGAGTTTAGTTATAAATACCTATTTGTGAACATTCGTAAGAGCATCGTAGAAGGGCTCAAACGTCTCAAACTGTGTAGCGGGAGGGGCGGCGGGAGGGCGGGAGGCTGGGGGACCCACCGGAGGAAGCGTGTGTTTAACGTCTCTGGATGGTGTGGCGTGGCACAAGATCGTAACTCTCTTTTCACGGTCAGCGAAATACCAGAGTGAAACATAGTAACGTTTCGCAAACTATAAATATATTGGTTGAATTTATTTCCCATTTTTTTTTCCCCCACCGAATTTTTTTCCAGCTTTCAATTTCACTCCCTTCGGAAGAAAAAAATTATTTGCCACAGATTGGGGATATGACAATTTTTATTTTTAAAATCCGTGTTTCGTTATCTCCAATGTATTTTGCAACGGGAGGAAGGGTGGAGGGAGTGGAAAACCCCTTTTTTCAAAAATCAAAAGCCGCGAAAAATTTTTTTTCGTAAATTTTTTTTTTTTTTTCATTTTTCTGTCGTTTTTTTTTTTCATAACTGGAGCTCTGCACACTCGATGTACTAAGGGTATATTTTGATGGATCCGATTTTTGTCAAAATTTTGGCAATTCGTCAAAAAGTGGATGAGGGATGAGGGCGGAGAGGGTGGAGCGAGGGTTTGGCAGTTTATGCGCACACGGGAGGAGCGGTTGTGTGCCGATATACGAGCCGTTTGACCGCCCGAAGGGGTATTATCTGTCTGTTGTCCCCCTCCCCTCGCCCCTTCTCCCCCTCTTCTTCCGCTTTTACGACCGACGAATTGCTGACGAGAGGGGTCCAGTGCAGGGACTCCCGAACAAGAGAGGAGTCAACCTGAGCCCTGAGCCAAACGAAAAAAATATTTTTTCAAATGCCATCCATTCAAATCTCCCAAATATTCTAAAATACATAAATATCGGATATTTTTGTACGAGTGCGAAAAGTGACTTTTCCCGCCGAGTGCGGAAAAATGGATTTTTCGTCCCGAGCGCGGAAAAGTAATTTTTCACTGGCGCGAGATTCCCGAGTCGAGCCGGAGAAAAAAATTTATTTTTCCCACTAGTATAAAACAATTTTTCAGCAGTACCTGTCCGTAAAGTGTTTGTGAATATTCCCCTCCTTCCCCCACTCCCCTAGGGGCTGAAAAAAAAAATTTTTCAAAAATCCATTTAATATCCATAATTAAAAATAATTAATGCAATCGATTAAGGATAAATTGTTATAAAAGGTAGTTGGTACCTCCTCTCAAGTAGTTTCTGCCGTCATGAGTCAGCCGCCCCCTATCTCCTCCCCCCGATTGGCTCCCCCGGAAACCCAAACAAACGTCAAAACAATAAAATAATAACGACTGAGTCACCGCGAAAATAATAATTAGTGGAATGGAATTAGTGAAAGTGGTTCGCGGATTTTCCACAGTAGCTCGGAAACGATAAAAATTAACTCTCGAGATTAAAAGGAATCCAGGGGAAGGGGAGGGGGGGGGGAGGGGCTAGGAGTAGGAGGTAGGGGAGATGGAGAGACGTGGATGATGACAGCGGTTCGCTCGGGTGGCAGGCCGATAAATCAAGACGAGCGTTGTGGGAACCTGTGCCTCATACCATCCAACAAACATCTTCGGTTCGACTGTCACTTTTTCCGTCGTTCTATATTCATTTTCATTGCTATCGATCGCTGCCCCCCCCCCCTTCCCCTTGAAAAATTATTTTAGGGGACTTCTTCCGGGTGACAGAATCTCGTGAATTCTGGGAGAACTTTTCGAGAGGGACTTTACGCCTGGAGGAGTCTATTTGTGGTGGCTAAAGGGGGTAGGGGAATTCTAGGGGAGAATTTTCTTTCGTGAATTGTAGGGGAGAGACAGACGAGGGGAGAGGAGAATTTAATTCGGGAGAATTTTTTTTTTCCAGGGAATTCGGATTTCGGGGGAAATAGGAAATTCTGCGCGTGTGGAATTCTAGGGGAGAATTTCCTTTTGAAATGTACGATTTACA
>JAPYZM010003502.1:0-11265 GCA_030522845.1 Psyttalia concolor
GGCATACTGAATTCCAATTCAGTTATGTCCTGAACATAGCAAATCATTTAAAGCAACCAATTTATGACTTTATAACATCATAACAAGGTAATGGCACAAGTAGTGTCAAGTATTGTGAGGTAATCGGAGGAGCCCGTAAACTAACACTTTACTAAATATTTCATTTATACCCATTGTGCCCCGCCCCTAGGATTAAAAATAAACTATCTCTCAACTCAGAATACTTTTCACAATTCAGAGTAAGCTTAGCAACCCATTTCGTTCCGCTTTACCATATTATTTTGCAAAAGATTGTTATGCTTTGCAAAAATGAGTGAAATCCTATAAAAAAGCACAAAAAAACTTTCATGAAAAAAGTGCGCCAAGTTGACGTTTTATGTCCTGATCGTAATTTTAGAAAATTATATCGTCTATTTTATTCACAAAAAAATACGTCAAATCCAAAGAACGCCAAGCCCTTCATTCGTTAATAGTATTGGTCTACTAAAAAACAACGACCTGGCGTTTTCTAAAATAATGCGCTAAGCGAATTTTCCTCACGTGGGCTTATAATATACCGTTTGCATTGATAATTTGATAAAAATGGGGAAATAGCGGAAAAAACAACAAGTTTGAAGTGCGAAGAAGAAAAAGACATCAGTAGCTGCAGCACAAATGTACTTAGCACGGTTTTCTTCGTATTATTCTAAAAGTATATATATTCATCTCTCGATTTGTCTTCACCCTATGAACTGCTGCAAGTATGTTTGTGCTACAGCTACTGATGTCCTTTTTTTTCCCACTTCAAACTTGCTGTTTTTTCCTCTATTTCCCAATTTTTTCAAATTCTCAATGCAAATGGTATATTATATACCCACATGAGGAAAATTCGCCTAGCGCATTATTTTAAAAAACGCCAGACTTTTGCTTTTCAGTAGACCAATGCTATGAACGAATAAAGGGCTTGGCGTTCTTTGGATTTCACGTATTTTTTGTGAATAAAATTGACGATATAATTTTCGAAATTATGATCAGGACATGAAACGTAAACTTGGCACAATTTTTTCACAAAAGTTTTTTTGTGACGTTTACGTGTGCGGCACTATGGTTAATGCTATGATGTACATAGTGTTGTAGAAATTCAGGGTATCGGTGCCATCAATCCGTGTCTATTGTTGTCCCTAATCGCACACGTCTACAGACAAAAGCTCTTAAAGTGTTAGCGGATCGGATTGGCACTGCAAAAACCATGAATCTTCCCGAAAATCTTTTACGAATGCCGAGATTTTAGAAAAGCTTGAAAAGATTCTGGCAAAGAAATGTTAACATCCGGATCTGAGATTTTCACTCAGTAAAAACCCTGTCTTCCTCTTTTCACCTCCAATCTACAGGACTTTTATCGCTCGCGGCGCAACCATTAGGCGTTACTTCGGGAAGAGAATCTTATCTCCCTGCTCTTCAACGGCTTTTATCTCATGTACTTCCTCCCAATCCGAAAAAATGTTATATTCAATTAGGAGGTTCCAAAGAAGATTTCTCACGTATACTGCCACTTTGCTCATTTCTGAGTTCTCAAATGATTTCAGCCGCCAAATGACTCGTTGCATCCCGGGCTGCTTGCGATCAGAACATTGTTTTCACCAGGTTTTCCGTTACGATCTTCCTTCCCAGTTCGCACTCCCAGTTGCATCGGATTTGACTGCAGCGAGGACATTCCAAGAACACATGGTCCGCATCATTAGCCATATCTATGCAAATGGTATGCTCTGGAGAATCTTCATGGTTAAATCTATGAAGATAAGCCCGAAAACATCCATATCCCGAAAGCATTTGACAGAGATAATCCTTCATTTGCCTATGTTTTCGACTTAGCCACACTTCCACTTTAGGGATCCGCTTCTTAAAAGTGTCCCATTTTAGCTTCCCTAGTTCCGATCTGTCTTTCTGATGTTCTTCGCCGGTACAACGATTTGTACTCTGCCAGTACTTTTATCGGAAAGATTCCAGCGATGACACATACCGTGTCCTCAGAAATTGTCCGATAAGAACTCCCAACCCTCAGCGCACTGAGTCGATAGATTGCCGTGATCTTACGTCGTGCTTCCTGTAATTGGAGTAGATTCCCCCAAATGGGGATAGCATAGGTGAGCACCGAAGCTATCCCTGATGACAACAGTGCGCTTCATCTTTGTTTAGGTCCCCCGATCTTGGGCATGAGGCGTGCTAAGGTTGATCTGACGTGATAGGCCTTGGAACTAACATGCTCCGCTTGCCGCTTGACCTTCAGCCGGGCATCAGTCATCACTCCAAGATACCGAATGAACGGCTGAGATGTGATGTCATAGTGACCGACTGACAGTGTGATACTTTGCCAGATCTTCCTACTTGTAATGAGCACCGTTTCCGTTTTATGCTCACAGATTTCTAATCCGACTGAGTCCATGCACTGACGTATCCTCCTGAATGTCGTATCGAAGACGGCGGAAATTTGCTTCAGATGTTTTGCCACAATCACCACTACCACATCATCCGCAAATGCGACGAGTTTTGCCTCAATTGGCAGTGCTACCTTCAGCAATCCATCATACATGATGGTCCATATGAGAGGACCGAGCACCGACCCCTGAGGTACCCCTCTGGTTACTTGGTACTCTTTAGGGCCACTCGCCATATCATACCTGAGAACTCTGTCGGTAAAGTATCTGACTACCATCTTGTCAAATATTCTGGAATGTGCATCCTCTCAAGAACCTCCATAATGCAGCCCCACCTGGCTGAATTGAAGCCGTTCTTGATATCTAGTGTTGCCACTAGACAATACTATTTCGTACCTTCTCTCCATCTTGTTCCAAAGATGTCCTCCTTGGCGGTGTTGATGACAAGGGCAGTGGCGTCGATGGTAGCGACCTTTCCGAAAACCGTATTGGTTATCGGCTAGCAGCAGTTCTACGACTGCTTTCGTCCTTCTTTGAATGATGTGTTCAAGGATTTTCCCAGCTGTATGCAGCATGCAGAGTGGGCTATATGATGAGGGCTCGTCTGATGGTTTCTTCCCTTTGGGGAACAGCACTCGTCTCTGCTGCTTCCACTTAGCGGGAAAGGTGCCTTCTTCCAAGCATGCATTATACACGTCCAGGAACAGTTCTTGTCCTGCATTGATCGCTGTTTTTAATGCAACATTGCGGATTCCGTCAAGGCCAGGTGCGTTGGTGTTTCCCACTATGTTGCATGCTTCTTGAAGGTGTTCCTCTGGAATTGCTGGGATCACTGTCTGCCTGCTGTATCCTATACAGCGATGGAATTCCGGTTATTGAGGAAATAACTGCCAAGGCACTGACTGCCTTTTCAGCTGTGTTATATCCAAATTGTACGGCCTTCACCACGGATTGTTCTCGACTTCATCAAGGAATCCAATCCAGCTTTGCTTCTTACTCGCCTTGATAGCTTTGGTAAGTTTTCAGGGTGCATCCTTTGATTAATTTTCCAGCTCTTCGGAATTCGAGATTTTCCGACCAAGCTGAGCGGATGTTCTTGCCGCCCTTCGAGAGAAGGGCGGCAATATGATCGTTCTATCAGTTTACCGGAGGCAGAAGACCTCCACTCCGTTTACGACGCATTCGAGTATTACACGCCGCGGTAACTCGTCTCATAAGATTGTCAGCTTTCTCCGCACCACTGGGGCCACTTATGGGTTATCATCTAGTGCAATTAAGAAGGTGCTAGGATCCAAGGTGCTCACCTTCCAGCAAATTTCGAAGGTCTTTCTAGGCGTTGGTCTCTTTATTCGACTAGCGGACTTCTCCGAAAAGATTGCGCGGTAATCACCGGCGGTGTCAATATCCATCGCATTCCAGTAGTAGTTTCCTCCTGCCAGATTACTGCTGACGAATGTGAGGTCTACTATTGAACTTTTGTCTTCTTTTTTGAACGTGGATTCGTCACCGTTGTTCAGCAAGACAATATGTAGCAAACACGCAGCCTCCTATAGTGCTTGCCCCCTTGCTTTGCTTTCGTTCCTACTCCACTCGACAGCTAAGGCATTTTGGATCAAGTCCTTACAGGCTGTTTGTTTTCAAGTGGTCTTAGCAGACGGCGTATCAAAATAGTTAATTTAGGTTCTCTAGCAAAAATGTTTTTTGTGTTTTTTACGGTATTTCGGTTATTTCTGAAAATACTGATTCAATAAAAGGGCCATTTTTCAGTTGAATGACACAGAATCCTATATAACAGAGAATCTTTCAATGTTTTTGTTGTCCTTATGTGACACAAGAAGTTACAGGATGAAGCAGCTGAGGATTCTATGTGGTATTTATATCAAGCAGGCATTAGAATTTGAAAGAGAATCAATGGATTAGTGAATCTGTTACAGATGATCGTAAAAGAGTTGAAATTCCTTAAGAGCTGATCGTTTTTCAATGAAAAAATTAAGAACTTTGAGGATGAACTGTGACAAGGTATCATCGCATATAATCCACTCACACCTCGTCAACGGTTGTCTCATCTACATCTGCATTCTCCTCTGTATAAACGTCATAGATAGTAGATAATTAGGATAATCTAGTCAATAAGTTCCCCCCAAAATTGCGTACGACCACGGTTGGTTTTCCCCTCCTCAACAGATCCGTCCCCGGCTCCCACTTCTCCGTTTCACTACTCGCCCAACGGCGAACTTCATCGTTCCCCCGGCATTCGCCCACTTTGCCGCGAGATGCCTGTGACGTCACCTCTCAACCCCGCACTCTGCCACACCGCAGCGAGTTGTGGACACTGCGCGAATCCCCCCCCAGGAGACATTCACGGAGGTGCCGCTCGATGACTTGGCCCAGTTATCGCCCGAACTAAGGAAAAACTGCCCCTGATTGGTGGTGACGTCTGACTACAACCCAGACGAGGTCCAGGATATATGAGAGAGTCATACGACACTTGACTTGTGTCCTGAAGATTTTCTGCAGCTACGATACCTGAATTAGAAGGGCGTAAGTGAATTTCCTTATTATTTATGTATCTTTTTAATTTAACGACATATAAAAAAAATTTGAAACGACAGATTGAGGTTTTTTACACATCTTTTCAAAAAAATTTTCATTTTTGGAAAAGCGCTAATTTGAGGGCCGTAAACGGCAAAAACTGTTGGAAATTATTTGAGCAGACAGAGCATACGTGACGCACATAAAAGTTGGTCACGTTATATTTCACGCTAAATTAGTAATCATTTCGAACGTACACAAAATATTTTTAAATGTATACTTTACAATAGCAATGAAAATTTTATTCACAACAAAGTACGTGAAATCAAAAATATTTCAAGTCAAGCCCGTTAAGCCCTTCGTTTGTAAGTAATATTGTTCGACTGAAAAACAAAGAACTAGCGTTGTTATAAACAATACGCTAAGTCAATTGTCCTCAAGTGGATTTATAATACACCGTTTACATTCAGAATTTGAAAAAGAGTTGGGAAATGGAAAAAAAACACTAAGTCTGAAGAGGCAAGAAAAAAAAACATTAGTTGCTGCAACATCAACGTAGTTATCGGAGTTCATAGGGTGAAGACAAATCGATTGATTAATATATACAGGGTGTCCGAGGTAAAATTGTACACCCAAATAACTATTGAATGAGGGCAGTAATCGAAAAATCTTTCAACTAGAATTGTTGCGCTCCAAGGGGGAAAAATAATGAGATGCATGTTTTGAGTATAAGTCTTCATGTTTTTATGCTACAAGCAAAAGTTCATTTTTTTCACATGGGATCAAAAATTTTCTTGTAACAAAAGTTGTTGTACTCGATGAGACGAATCCAATCATGTCCCACATAATGTATTTTTCATGCTTTCTGAGCTCAAAAATACTAAAAATGGAAGTTGTCAACGATATTCCAAATTCAGACACGATAACGAGAAAAATAAAGAAGAAACAAAAAGGCGCGAATGGATTGTTCTACTAGAAAGACGTTCGAACAAGTGCTCAATGTTCCTACCATTCACTTCAAGACACAACTCTAGTTGACGTCGGAAACTCTGCACAACATTTCGACGCGCTTGTTGAGGAATGTTGGCAATAGCGTCTCTGATACGTGTTTTCATGTCTTCTGCAGTCGTTGGTCAATTTTTGTAGACTACATCTTTAATGTAGCCCCGTAAATCAAAATCAAGTTGAGTTAGATCGGGTGATCGCGGCGGCCCAAGAACAGGACCAACTCTGCCGATCCAACGACAAGGAAACAGAACACTCAGATAATTCCTTACACCAAGTGCAAAATGCGGTGGCGCACCGTCTTGGTGGAACCACATTCTTAGTCTTGTGTTCAAGTGTACATGTTCCACTAAAAGTGGGAGATCATTTTGTAAAAACTGTAAATTGCGTTGACCGGTGACTGTTCCGTTGAAAAAATACGGCCCAATCACTTGCCCATCAACAATGCCACACCGCACATTTACACTCCACAAATGTTGGTGGTGAACGTGCTGAGTTCAGTGAGGATTTTCCATAGACCAATAATGGGAGTTCTGACGGTTTAATGCGCGAATAATTTTAAACGTCCCCTCATCACTGAAAAAGGCATTTTGGAAAACCTCAGGACTTTCGTTCAAGATCCCTAGGGCCCAGTAGCAAAAAGCAACACGATTCTGTCTATCTGGTGCAGACAGTGCTTGTGTCAACCTGATATGATATGGATGATAACGGTTCCATTCCAAAATATCGTGAGCTGTGCTGCGTGGAATACCTGAATCTCTGTCAATTTCTCTTAAAGAGATGTGAGGGTTCATGTGAACCATGGCCAAAACGGTAAGCGTACGAGGATTGTCAGGATTCATCCGTTGTTGTCGTTGTCGTCGTTGCAGAATTCTTCCTCTTCCACAATTTCGCTCCATAATCTGAATGCATGAAGCTGAGGGATGACGTAATCGGTTTCGGTACCGTTGTCGATATAATCGAGTGGCCGCGCGATATGCAACTCGGGATTCTCCCAAAACCAGTAGAATATCTACAACTTCATTTGCGGAATAAACCATGATACGCGAAATCACTCAAAAATAATCTGAACTCAATAATGACCCAATTCGTACAAACTAGGAAACAATAAACACGAAGGTACACCAGATAGCTCTGGTATTTACACTGGGGTGTTTCCTGATCCTCATTTAAAGGCCACTTTCTGTTTATCGTGTCTAAATTTGGAATATCGTAGTAAGTTCCATTTTCAGTATTTTCGAGCTCAGAAAGCATAAAAAACACATTACGTTCACACATAATCGTCATTGGATGCGTCTCATCGAGTACAACAACTTTCGTTACAAGGAAATTTTTGATCCCATATGAAAAAATTGAACTTATGCTTGTAGCATAAAAACATGAAGACTTTGGCTCAAAACATGCATCTCATTATTATTCCCCCTTGGAGCCCTGCAACTTTTAGTTGAAAGATTTTTTGATTACTGCCCTCATTCGATAGTTATTTGGGTGTACAATTTTATCTGGGACACCCTGTATACTTTTAGAATAATACGAAGAAAACCGCGCCAAGTACCTTTTGTGCTGCACCTACTGATGTTTTTTTTCGCTCTTCAGACTGAGTGATTTTTTCTCCATTTCTCAATTTTTCTTAAAATTTTCAATGCAAGCGGTGTATTATAAATCCACGTGAGGAAAATTGACTTGGCGCATTGTTTGAAACAACGTTACTTTTTTGTTTTTCAGTAGATCAATATTATTAATGAATGAAGGGCGTGGCTTACTTTTGCTTACTGGTATTTTTTGTGAATAAAATTGACGATCTCTTCTTTAAACTTAGGATCAGGAAATAAACCGTCAACTTGGTGCAATTATTTTACACAGTTTTTTTGTAATTTATTTATAGGATTTCACTCATTTTTGCAAAGCATATAAATCTTTTAGAAAATAACCTGGTAAAGCGGAATAAAATGGGTCACTCTGAATTCTGAAAATTATTCTGAGTTGTTAGATAGTTCATTTTTAGTCCCGGTAGCGGTGCAAAATGGGTGCAGGTGAAATATTTTATCCATTTATTATCAATATCATTGGACTTTCGCAAATATTGAAAACTTGATGTTCTTATTCCTCCATTCTTGAGAACTGGTTAGAATAGAAATTTTGTTATTTTCTAGAATTTAGGTAGTTATACAGTCCGGAAGCAGAGGGTGGGGATTGCCGGATGTAGCCATCGCAACATTACCGACGCTCCAGCTCACACTTTCATGCGACAACGCTTCGGTACCGTAGTGGGGACTTCTCGGCGCTACGTTACGCTGCTACGTTACAGCACTGCCCCCCCCCCCTCCAGGAATTGGTTATATTAGTGCGCACCCGATGCCGACTCGACCAGTTTGCGCTCGACTGACTCTGAGCGCTGAGCTACCTACCTCACTGCTCCCTAGGTTTTACGCCTTAGCAATTACATTGTGATAGACTTTGTATTCCCTAGTTGTTCTGTCCATTCACTGGATTGAGAACCAACTGGCGCCAGCTCCCTTCGTGTGTATATGCACGGACTGATCTCTATACTTTTCCCTCTTCAGGTTGAAGAGTACGATTCGCTCTCTGCGCACTGGATGCAAGTCCAAGACGTGATTCTGAGACACAACTAAATTGTTGGCCGTCCGGGCCAAATATAACTAGCCTGGTCGCTACACCGGTTTGTTTACTAGTAAACAAAAACTCTTTTCGTTTACAAGTTTCGACTTTAGGTTTCCTAGTAAACGGAAAATGGCACAGTTCACCACGCCCTGAACGTAACATCACTGACAAGAAATACAGCTTGTATACACGTGGGACCGGATGTTTTAACTTGTGCGATTGGCAGTTCTCGGCTGCGCCTCGAGCCGCCAACTTCGTACTCGTTACCACCCCGTCGCACTTGTATCGAAATGTACTATTCAATTATGTGGTGATAACCTGCAGCTACGCTATGCGCTATTCCACACGTTCTTGTATGCGTCCTGCCATACTCCAAGCGCGTAGTGAATTATTTCAGACGCCACGGCTACGGAATTTTCATGTTGAAGTCCGTCGATAGGCGTGAGTATCTCCTCTAAAGTATTTAGACAAAAGAAAGAAGAAAAACACAGACAAGAGAGAGAAACAGATATTCTTTTCGTTGCCAACTATGAATGAGGAGCTACTAACGCTACGAAAATAAACTTATCGAATTATTACATTCTCATGGTTGCTATGGGAGGATATTTTTAATCACTGATTTAATCGCGAAAGTAAAATTATCTTTATAAAGCTCACAGTCAACTTATATAATGTAACTACAGAGGGATTCCGCCAATAATTCTCGAGTTATGGGAACAAAACTGGAACTCATTCCCGGTGTAGTCGTGGCATGTATATTATACGACAGCATCGGCCTAAACCGTCACAGAGGTAAATGGTCAACTTGGGCTGATGCGCTGTCGCGTCTCTTAGACGATAGAATGCTTCCTACTCCATCTAGAATTTTTGTAGCTCCATAACACAATACATTGATCTTAAGATCACATGTGGGTTACATTTTCATTGGCAATTCTGAAAAAATTGGACGGTTTAGGAATCCAAAACCGTGAGCACATCTTAGAGAAAGCGTATGCCATAGCCCACTTACCACCTTAAAGCCACATACCACCATACCACAGGGTGTTCAACATATTACGACACTCATCGATCACGACCCGCACGGAACACAATATACGTGGAAATAATATTTCTAAATTTATACCAAATATATGCAAAATATATGAGATTTTCGTATTCAACCAATATTTGAAACATAGTAACGTGGCCGATTCTCTGGAGAGTGAAAATCGAACGTTATCCGCCCTTTTCCCCTGGTCATCGCTAAAAGGCAAACAAATCTTCAAAAAATTACTTTAGGGCGCCAGTAGCTCTTTGTTTCTCCGGGAGCAACAAACTAAAATACCGCAAAACTTAAACGTAACTAAACCTAAAATCTTCAAATCACTACATATACACAACACTTAACCTGAAGACCAGAGGAAAGGTGTTATTTCCGCGCTGTTCAGGGGGTTGGTTGTGAAGCGAGGGGTGATTTCCGATGGGGACGAAATTATGGGGCCATCGACTCTCAAATAACTTACTCTAACACCAGGTTAATGCTGAAAAACTGTTATGTGTATTTAACTCAAAAAAACAGTACATTACTCTAAACGGTAGCAACCAAATGTCACCAAATGTCATAAAAATAATAAATCCACTCACGTAACTAGCGTGGAGCTTTTTGACGGGAAGCATAACCCAATAAATTTATTTTAATCGCTCGCGAACATTTTGCCCTTTCGCACTGGGCTACTGAAGTTATTCTAATTCTACCGAGATGAGATACCTAATAATTTTCAAAGTATAATCCCGTCACCTAAATCCCGTCACCTAGTCGTGAATAAACTCACCGATTAAATGACGCAACAAGTACAGCTAAAAATCCTCCCCGACGCTCAGCCGGCCTTCCTAAACCTTTCGCTCGACGCAGTGGCTTCGGTCGACGCAAAAAGATCTCCGTTTAGCTCCTCAATCCCGGGAATTCCTCCAAAACGTTTACGAACAGCACTCACATTTTTGCTTCCGTACTCTACTGTACGTCGCACGATAATGGCCGATAACGCGCATCAAACCGTCAGTGGTCCGCGGTGAAGTCACTTTCGGTAATTAGTTTCTATGGCCGTCAGGACGGCAGATCCATTCAAATTTGAATGGCTAGGACAGTAGTTAAACAGAGGGGGTTCTGAACCAAGCTACCCCTCACCGCCACCAGGTGGCAGTACGGTCGCCGAATATTCTCGAAGGGTGACATCATCACTGATTCACCCGAAGGGAGAATGATGACTCACACGTAGTGGGAAGTATGACGTCATCTTGGGGATGGGGGTCGGGGATATCGCGTTAGTCCTGTCGAGACTTGCGTGTGATGATTCATTTCAGGTAGAGGGTGGTATGATCGTTCGGTTCTGAGGGTGGGGGTATGCATAATACTCGCTAGCTTGCAGAGTGGGGGGTACTCCCTATCAAGACATGAATGAAAAATAATACGCGATTATTCCCGAATATTCTCGATGGTTCTGGACTGTTCCATGATGAATCATCAATTGAGAGTTGGAGTGCCCAGAAATTAAACTTAACTATCATAGCTAGTTGAGAAAGTGAGAAAATGTTTTGTTTGGATGCGCAAGGCTTTCAGTGCCAAAACGATAAGTTCATCGTAAAGAACTGGCGATTCAGGACGTTGAGGAAAGTGTTTTAGCCTGTCTCCACTACGAACCGCCTTATGAATGGG
>JAPYZM010003503.1:0-11340 GCA_030522845.1 Psyttalia concolor
AGTGGGGATGAGGAATTCGGTAACCCACGAGGGACAGTCGAGCGCGAGGTGATACGGGAGTCAGGCTTGTTTTTCGATTCGCAATATAATTGAGATGGACATTCAAAGAACGTGGAGTCTGGAGTTTTCCTTAGACTCAGACATTAGTATTCAATGTAAAACCAACTTAGGGTGAGTACGAGAGTGCTGGTTTAGCGTTAACTGAGGTTTAGCTAACTGAGCGACCGCCATTTATATCCGAACCTTCCAACGTTAATTCCAAAGTTAAACTCCAAAGTTCAAGTTAGCTAAACCTCAGTTAACGCTAAACCAGCACTCTCGTACTCACCCTTATAGTTTAGTTATTAAACAAAATGCAACCAATTCTATTACAATAATAATAAAACGATTAATTACTCTTATTTCCTCATAAACCCATGTGTGCGATTATTGTGAGTGAAACCAGCCACCAGACCACATCCTGACAAATAGACAATATCCAGAAATTTAATCAGCGCTAGTATTTAATTTATTTTAATTGTTTTCAATTTATATACCTTCAGTAGGGAAGGAGTGGGGGAGATCCGTACATCTATTCAATTGAAGCAATCAGCTTTCCGCCACCAGAAGTGGTATTTCCCATCACATATCAACGATATTATAACATCTTTCAGTCAGTTTGCCAATGAAAAGTTAGGAGCCGTTATAACGTACTATTACCGAATTTTATTCTTGAGTGTACTTACTTTTGGTACTAAATGATGAATCACTTCAGTCTTCCAGACAAATTCTTTGGAGTTGCTATACACACAGATTACCAACTTTTCTCCTCTCATACTAATGATGATTTTCTCAACCTCCGTACAGAATACGAAAAAAAGGCTCACCTCGATCTCCAAAGATTATGAAAACCTGAAGTGGGAAAATGAGGTATTGGAACTGAGATTTGAAAAATGTCAAAGTGAACGTGACGAATTGCACTCGAGGTTTGTCTCGTCGATTTTAGAGCTTCAGCAGAAGACGAGTTTGAAAAATGTACTGTTGGAGAAGAAACTCGAAAAATTATCCAACTTGATGGATCAGCGTGAGGTGCAATTGAATCAAGCATTCGACGTATCCTTGGCGAATTCTACTGCAATAACAGTGGAATGATTATCGTATTGTATCCATTTTTTTGTGAAATAAAAAAAATCGTATGTAATATTTTCCATCCAAGTTTTATATTTCATTTTTTCAATTACCAAAATTTCATGCAGGCTGCAATAATAATAATAAAATAATAATGTCTATACTCAAAATAAATGGCAGAATCAAATTGAAAGATATCCAAAAATTTTATGTAAGTAAATCCCAAGAAAAAAATGAATGGATTCGGATTTCGAGAAAATTGTTCTCTCTACATTTCCTCTAAATTAAAATTTTTAGACATTAATTTGTATAGCTGACAATAACAATTGTGAATGGTTAATTTTCTTCAAAATATTCGTAAAACTTTGAAAAAACTGAGGAAAACGAAAATTGATTCATCCAAAGAACGTACATTTACTGCAAGAATTCCTCAAAACAAAAAAAAAATGAGGAAAAGACTTTCTTCAGTTTCTAAGTCCAACCGTGGTCGTTGCCACTTAATAATCTTATCAAATTATTAAGAATCTCTTCATATGATGGATAACATTCGGACTGAGTACCTTCACCTATTATCTATTATATTATCTTCCGTAGTATTGACACCAAAAAAATTATAACCTTCTTATCATTAGTAGTAAAATATCCTCAATTTTTTGTCGACGTACATCCTCATATGAAAAACTTTGCCTACGTCAGATTGGATGATATCAAACTATTACGCCACCTCCGAACACAATCTCCATGACTATTTTTCATTATCATTATTTAGCTTTTACTGATATGATATGGTGCGATCTCGGAGAGAAACACGAACCTTGAGTTGCGTTGAACGAGTGTATGAGTAGAATGTGCAGTGAGCGCTCAGTGTAATATGGAACGTGCATCATTCACAATCGTCCAGTATTAGCTCCATCGATGGTTATTTGTTTCAATCCGTCATTAGCTTGTTACATAGCTCGGTCTGTTGATACAGATAAAATACGAACGTCAACACATTTTCATCGCCAGTTGCAACAATGCTGGATTCAGAGAAGAGTCCACACTACTGAACCTCCCGACACTTCCAACACCTTCAACTGTCAAAATCATTTTGAGGTTAGACTCTGGAATTCATTGTCAGCATAACACATTGTTTCCGTAACACATTTAGACAGATGGAATGCGATTTATCATAGGCAGACGTGGTAAATCAAGTGAGCATCGAATTGATGATCACCTCCCGTTTCTTTCTTCATAAAATTATTCATTAATTCATTCACGTCATTTATTTATTCTTGTGCATTCAATGAAATTGTTTTCTTTTCAGAACACTTGGCCTTTTATTTTAAATTGTATTGTTGACGCCGTGACGAGCGCAAATAGAGAGGAATATCTTGATAATTATTGTGAGCGGAATAAACAGCTGAAACAATAACACGAGAATGAATTTATCCTTTGCGGGCTGCGGATTCCTGGGAATTTATCATGTTGGGGTTGCTGTATGTTTTAAAAAGTATGCTCCGCATTTGCTGTTAGATAAAATAAGCGGAGCCTCAGCTGGAGCGATGGCTGCCTGTTGTCTTCTTTGTGATTTGCCCCTCGGTGAGTGCCCCTCGGTGAACTTGTGATCGACTTGTGGTCTCTCTTTGTTTATATACAGATCGTAACATCGTGTTGTGTTGCATTCCCACTAAATTCACTCCTCGTAATGAGACTTGTTTTTTCATTTATTTAACGAAGACTAGGCAATTATGTCCTGACAATTTTCCATAAAAAATAGGTGAAGCATTTTTTTATCAGAAATTTATGTGGCCAATAATATCCTGAATTTAGGAATATTTCGTGATTACTTTTGCGGAGGAATCATTTTCTTGGGAGAGGAATTTCATTTTTCAACGGCCAATTTCTCGAAATCAGTCAATATCTGATGGTTCTTAGCAAAAAAACTCGAAACGTAACAAAGAAATAAATAAAATCTTTTCCTTGTGTTCAGTTTGTTTTTTAATTCAGGATTTTCTTAGTCAAAATCCTTCCCAATAATGCGGCATGTTAATAATTGTCACCCGAGTTCAGTCAAGGTCACTCGTACCCCAATCATTCCGTAATCCAACAGTTGTAGCGTTCTGTGATAGACTTTGCAAGTCTAGGAATGACTAGGGTGGAAAAATTATTTGATTAAAAAAAACAAATCAATTTCACGGCCAGGAAAATGATTCCTGCGTGTTTATTACATCGAATGGAATGTGAAAAGTAATTTTCACTGTGTAAAAAATAATCTCAAAATTTGTGAGAATCATTTCTTAAATTTTCTCCTCAAACTCAATACAATGAAAGCGCACTCTTCTCCGAGTGCAACGAAAAACGAACTCATATAATGCATATTTATATTACGCATCCACTTATTGAGTTGATACAGCGGCGATAAGTAGGTCAAGCTTAGAAAGGGCCATATATTCCATGTGAATAGAAAATAACATGTTGATGAACGCCTCGTATGAATATTAGAATTTTGCGCGTCGAATTGTTTTTGTTAGTTCAACCGCGGGATGACATGGCGGATAATTATCTGTGAGTTTTCTTTTTGCACTCTCGAAGAAGTGCATGAGGTATTCCTCGAATGAATCGACTGCTGGTCCTCATCCTCTGGAATATTGCAAGCGAACTATTCTGTTGCAGGGGGACTGGAGAACTGTCTCTAATTTTTTTTTAGAATCAGTAAAGAGACGGTCTCGCGATGTTGATTTTTTAATGAATAATATTATTTCTTAATATTAACTATTAATCATTTAATTAATTGATTAATGATTCTTGTTAATATATTATTAATTAATTCATGGTTAGCATTAATGATCAACATTAGTGAATGCCATGCGACGAAATTTATCTAAATTCATTAAATTCGCAGTTTCAATGAAAAAATAAGTCTGGAGTGCATTTCAATCGCTAAATATATGTATCTGTATTCCACGTCGAATGCGGAAAGATCACACACCTCATGTTTCCGATCGTCTTGGCGATTTTTTGCTGGGTAGTAGTATATGAGGCACAGCTCTCATAAAATCTCTAGAGCAATCAAATATTTTTTCAGCGACTCGTGAATTTTTAAAAATTATCACTTTTCGAACGAGAATTATTTTTTTTTTAAAGGTGACATAATTGAATTTAAACATTGGGGATTCAATTTTCATTTTCACACATTTGAAGGTAATCAAATGAGGTTCAGAATAAGCGCAATTGAATTCAATTTATTCCACTTTTAAAGCTCGTATTGCAAAATGATTTTTTTTCTTTCAATTGAGAATTATTTGAAAACTTTGTTTTTCGGAAATTTTTGGGGTTGATTGAGGACATGATTACCGATATTTTCAGTGAAGGATAATTAATTATTATTTTACAATTGTCCCTGTTGAATTGATTTAGGTTCTTCAGAAAAATTCTTTGAAAATACTCATCAATTAGATCATTTATCATCACTTCACATCCTTCGGAATGACTATCACTGTGAATAGAACTTGAATTGAACAAATGCATGTCAGGTCAACAGATATTATAGAACAGGTTTGGAGAGCAGCCTAGCTGCATAACCAAACTTTTAAATCCTTAACAAATAGTATATTGTGCAACTAGTGCGTAAAGTAGCACTTTTTCGCACGAGTTGTGGATCGCTACGCGGTCACACGAGGCGAAAAAGGCGATACGCACGTGTTGCAAACCTAATTTTTTACAATACCTGCCAAAATTCGCTTTGAGGGGAGGTTTGAGGACAAAGTGGTTTTTTTGTGTGCGGAGTGCGGAAAAGTCAAGATCGTGTGTAAAATGAAATTCGAGTGCGTAAAGCTTCGCTTTACGCACGAGTTTCACTTTACGCACCATTTCGGACTTTTACGCGCACTGTGCAGAAAAGTACCACTTTACGCACGAAAACCGGTACCGAAAAGTGAACTTTTTGGGCAGGTATTGCAAAATAGTATATTTTTCACTTGTTACGAAATATACTATTAATCATTGTAAAGAAAATAAAATATTTATGTATGCTGAACTTTGCGCTAGTCATCAGCTGATTGTTTTGATAATGTAGAAAATTATCTGACTCTTGGACGAACTTGTCCAACTTGATAAAAAGGTCTGTTCGGGGTCCTGCTACTGGTCAGGTGGAGTGATTCTTCGTTTCACCGATACCGTCGATCGGGGTAATTAACATGATATCATTAATGTTTAGTGTCAATTCTACTGAATTCCGAGACTAACATTACTCAATTTCATTGATATCATATCAATTATCATTGATTGATGATAAAGATAGACCAAAGAATCACTCTACCTGGCCAGCACCACGACCCTCAACAGACTTTTTTTTCCAGTTGGGGACGTTCACTCAGGGTATAAAATAATTTTGTACATTATCAGAACAATCAGCTGATCGCTAGCGCAAAGTTGACCGAAGGCATTGTTTTGTTGGAAACCGTTGACTCTTTTCTTGGGGTGGTAAGTCCCAGGTACGCTTAAACTGCAGCTCGTCAACGGACAGCCGACGGCTGATACCAACGGGAACATGAACCGATTTAGCTTATGAGGCATTCTTTGTCAATCCAGCCACCGGTCTTTTTTCATGTCTCCGAAAATTCTGAAAAAATTCTATCTTTTTTTATGGGCTGAAAGGACACCCTATGAATTTTTTCAGATTTTCTGCAGCTTCGATACCCGAATTAGAAGGGCGTAAGTAAATTCCCTTCTTATTTATGTATCTTTTTAATTTGACGACGTATAAAAAAAAGTATCAGACGAAAGTTTGAGATTTTTTACACATCCTTTCGAAAAAATTTTTCATTTTTGGAAAAGCGCTAGTTTGAGGGCCGTAAACGGCAAGAAACATTTTTTTAAACATTTTTTTACAAGATTTCACAATTTTAAACTACAACTGAAATATTATAAACTGATTATAAAAGTGAACTTTAATTTATTTCGTGGATTTCGGTAAAGGCTCCGAGAAAAATGTCTGCACTGGGTGTCGTCTCGAAGACTATAAGTAATTTGACAACTGCAACCAAAAATTGAAGGTCTGGTTTGTTTAGTGGAAAGGGATGAGATACAAATTCTAATTGGGCAAATTTTGTTTAAAATAATTGGCTACGAGGAAGTTTGAAGGCGAGACTAAAATTAACCGTTTTTGGTTTGGAAAGGGTGGGAAGCAATGTTTCTTGACAAATGCTTTGTTATTTTTTATACGGCACAATCAAAGGCGGGTCTGGAATTTACTTTGGGCGTATGTGTAGGGGAAACTAAAATTTACATACTTTCAACTTTCCTCCAATCCTTGAAAATATAACTCGACCCTAACACCCAGGAATCTTAGTGAATTTTATTCTTGTCTAATCTAAAAGGGGCTTTACAGTAATAACAAAAGAGGAGACATGCAGATGGTACTTAAAATTTTTGCAATTCGATTAATTACAACTTATCTCCATAAAAAATCGAAAAAAACCAGTCCTGCACCGAAGATTTAATGTTTATTGTTGATTATTTAAATTTGTTAGTGAAGTTAGTTTTCTCTTCAATAATATTCGTTGACCTAACTTGCATTCATGCATTTTTAAGTTTATTCACAATGATAGTCATAAAAAAGGATGAGAAGTAATGATAAATATAATTAATTCATTTTTTCAACGAATTTTTCAGAAGAAAATGAAACATTAATTCAACCTGGAATAATTGTAGAATAAGAACTGTTTTTCGGTGAAAATATCGGTAATCCCGTCCTCAATCTACCCCTACAATTTCAGGAAAACAAATAAAGTTTTCGAATAATTGTCGATTGAAAGAAAAAAGTGATTTTGCAATAATGGCTTTAAAAGTGGAACAAATTGAATCTAATTGTCCTTATTTTGAAGCTCGTTTCGTTCTCTCCAAATGTGTGGAAATGAAAGTTCAATTCCTAACGTTTAAGTTCAATTATTCAATTCAATTAGAAAAAACTCTAAGTGCTCTTAAATTTTAATGAGAGCTTAGTTGCATATAATACTTATCAGGAAAAAATCGCCAAGAGAATCGAACACACGAGTCGTTCTTTATTTCGCATTCCCCGTTGAATTGCTGATATAAAAAAGCTAGTTATGATGCATTGATGAGTAGTTCTCTCGTTGGTTTCAGAAGTCCATACCTCGAGATTTCACTAATTTTATGTTCTTTCAGGAACATTTACCAGTGACCTTTTGAAATTAGCGAAAGAGGCCAGAAAAAAAGCACTCGGGCCTTTCAGTCCCTCATTCCACGTGCAGACAATATTATTGGAGAGTTTGCAGAAGGTACGACTGAAGATCATATGATCGTGAGCTGACATGTGATAAATTTTACTCGAGGAGTTCACGAATTTTATTATTTATTATTTGACTGTTAGAACCGACGGCAGTGGCCGTGTGGTTAGAGTGCTAGACGGGTATGCCAATGATCCGGGTTCGCTTCCCGTCGACGGCGGTCAAAATTTGTAAAAAATTTGTAGCACTCTGATCTCACGATGCACTGCCGAGCGGGGGAGTCTCCTAAAAAGGGACGACTGTACCTGGCCAAGGTTTTCCCCTCAGGATGAGGTTTTTCCTTGGTCCTTGGCGAATGCGGTACAGCCGGGTCGGGGGGTGGGAAGGGTAAATACGTAAAAACCCGAGAGGGTACACGTGAGGACGGGGGAAAAAAAAAATTATTTGACTATTATACTTTCTTTCAGTATCTCCCACATGATGCACACATACGAGTTAGTGGAAAATTGCACGTCTCATTGACACGAGTTTACGATGGAAAGAATGTAATCGTATCGCAATTCAATTCACGCGAGGATTTGTTGCAGGTAATGGATATTTATAGATTTCTTTCAGTATTAATTATTCAGAGATCAGATTAAAATCATTGAATTTCTAGGCCTTGCTCGCTAGTTCATTTGTTCCCCTGTTTTCGGGTCTTCTGCCCCCGAGATTCCGTGGAATTCGCTACATGGATGGTGGTTTCAGCGATAATTTACCAACGTTGGATGAGAATACAATAACAATCAGTCCTTTCTGCGGCGAAAGTGATATTTGCCCCCGAGACATTTCATCTCAATTGTTTCACGTGAACTTGTCCAACACAAGTATCGAATTGTCTCGACAAAATATCTATAGATTTGCAAGAATATTATTTCCACCAAATCCAGAAGTGAGTATTTCATTTGGGGGATAAATCAATCTTGAACGACAATTGCATTTATTTTTCATGCTCTCTCTCGTCGCAGATACTCTCTCACATGTGCAAACAAGGATTCGACGATGCGCTTCGGTTTCTCCAGAGAAATAATCTCATAAATTGCACCCGCTGTCTAGCTGTTCAATCGACTTTTGTTGTCTCAGAAACTTTAGATGACAGTATGGAGTACGATCCCGAGTGTAAAGAGTGTAAAATTCATCGTCAGGTGAGTCGATGGCCACAAATCAATTTTATCTGTCAGTTAGTGATGCGAGCCAAATTCAGGACATGTCAAATGACGCTCATATGGCCGTCAATGACACAACACATGTCGACCCACGATTGATCGTTTATTGTCACATGACAAAGATATGACCGACGTACTTTCTGACGGTCACATTGCGTCTGAGTAGTGGCGTCACTACCGATGTTGAAATTTTAAAAAACCTATCCAAAAATCCGTTCCATCCATTAGTCCCACTGTTCTATCATAAAAAGGGGGAGTGGATTCTCTCTACCCAATTCCAAACTGTCGCCAAAGTTTTTGAAAAGAATAAAAGTTACTTATTCATAATAAAATGTTATGACAAATTCACTCGTTCTATTAAATGAACTTGCCACTGAAATTATGAGCCGATGGGTATTCACGCGACAACATTCAACAACACATGGCAGAATTTTGTGACACCGAAAAATAGACAAGTTGCCACTGACTAAATGTTATCTGACCTATTTATTCACAAGAGATAGCGTGACACTCACATGACGCTCTTTTTGTTTGTCACCTGACAGTTTTTCATTCCCTGATGTCCATTCGGATCCTAAATTATTCAACATTTGCTACAATAATTTAATTTCATGTGAATTTTCTTTGATTGAAAACTCGGAATAAAAATTACAATCAGTTGACAATTATACAACTGTTTTTTTTAACATTTACGATTATTAGCGTTGATTAAATTTCTGGATAGTGTCTATTTGTCAGGATGTGGTCTGGTGGCTGGTTTCACTTACAATAATCGCACACATGGGTTTCTGAGGAAATAAGAGTAATTGATCGTTTTATTATTATTGTAATAGAATTGGTTGCATTTTGTTTAACTAAACTATAAGTTGGTTTTACATTGAATACTAATGTCTGAGTCTAAGGAAAACTCCAGACTCCACGTTCTTTGAATATCCAGCTCAATTATATTGCGAATCGAGAATAAACCTGACTCCCGTATCACCTCGCGCTCGACTGCCCCTCGTGGGTTACCGAATTCCTCATCCCCACCTTTGGTACTTTATGACTTTAACACGATTATAAATTAGGTTACTCTGTTTTTAGTTTTCTTTGCATTTTTTTATCTTCTGTTCTCTGTTTCTACTGCGGATTTCATTTTTTTACAGGAAGCATTAGTAGCCAATTTACCCGAAACTGTTATGACGATATTCCAAGATGCAATAGATTCGGCGAACAAAGGAATTATCAACTGGTTATTCAAGCACAAAAGCATCAAACTACTGTCATTACTCAGTCTTCCTTACACTCTGCCTCTCGACGTCATCTGTGCAACTCTCAACAAGTATGAGCAATTTCTGAAACACTACATTATCATCATAATTATAAGCATTTTACTGATAAATCAAACATGACTTCCAGAATTTTAGCCAACAGCCCAAAGGTACAAAATGATTTAGTGGAAATGACAAAATATTTAACCGAACAGATATGGCTGATTGTCTCCAAAATGAGCATTTATAATGTCATAATGCCTCGAACGATAGATTGTCAGTTGACCGAGTACGATTCCGGTGAGTACACGTTGAATTTTTTTTTTTTCGAGGTTATCCTGAATTTATTATATTGAGGCCCAACTCGATTATCGTTAAAACGTTATCTAAATCAATGAGTTTGTTCAGGAATTATGACATTTCAGCGGATTATCCCGTCCCTCAGGACCAGTCAATTATGAATTATAAATTGATAATGAAACAATTATAAATTCGGTCAAAAAAGAAGAAAATTTTTTTATTTTTTTTAAATTTTGGTTCTCTGTCAAAAAATTTACATTTTTTTCCGACAAATTTATGATTTTTGATTTATAATTGTCGAGTCTTCCTGAGTGACGGAATAATCCCGTAAAATTCGATAATTTTTTACCAAAATAATCGATTTTCTTAATTAATTAATTTATTTTACAGCTGTTGATGGAAAGAGCTCGGTAGAAGACTTGAGTTTGGCACTGCAGTACAATGAAATGTGAGGAATATCAGAAATATTGTGAAAACATTCCTAAACGTCTCTGAAAATTGTTTACCAAAATATCTCCAATTGCAGGTTGTCCTGGCAGCAGGACCTCCGCAAGTCGAGCTGTATAATAGATATCAATGAATTTCCCTCTGTTGACGAGTCATTTGACAATATTTTGCAAGTCACGTCCGATCAAGAGGCGCTGATGGCCTATTACTACATGGATGAGAATAAAAAAATTCAAAGGACAGAAATTTTTGATATTACGGGCAACTCAGTTGGGGACACATCTATGTCAACCAATCAACGACAAGCGTACGACGACATTCCCTGGGATGAACCTGCATGGCTCATGGAGCATAGCCTTACCGATGGTGAGTAAGTATCAGCATTTCTTTTCCTTTTTATAAGACATTAAAGGACAATTAATTATCATAGATCAAGTATTGTCCAACAGTCCAGTGTCTAAATGTTTTTTTAATTTGCACTGAAGTCATTATTTTTTAAGGATCGGTTCGATTATCTTTTGGAACGTGAATTGTGTTCCGTATTATTATCTTCCCTGTCCCGGCAAATTATCTGAACACTTTGTGTTACAATATTGCATTGCGGTAAATGCCAGAATCTGCACGAATTTATAATGAAATAGTATTTTCATCACGCTGTGTCGGGAAAGTAACTTTTCAGTCACTCTCCGCTTCGTGTCCAGCGACTGAAATAGTATATTATGCAACATGTGCGTAATGGTGTTTTTGGCTCGTGGGAGGTTGTAACACGAGCCGAAGGCGAGTGTTATAATCCCACGAGCC
>JAPYZM010003504.1:0-12061 GCA_030522845.1 Psyttalia concolor
TCCCCCAAGAGTCCCTACTTTGGCGCGGAGGGGGACTCTTTGGGGGACAGAGACGCTAGTCCCTCACGTCGAGAGAGACTCCGTATTTTTCGTCTCGGGCAACCTCAAATTCTGCACCCTGCTCAGCCGAAATCCAAGGTGGGGAAATATTCATTCAAATACCACTCGTGCTCCGAAATTAATCGGATATTTTCCTCAAGCTTGCCTGCCTAGGATGGAGCCTGTCAAATTTTGCAGAAAAATTGTTAGCCTGTAAAATTTGACACAATCGTTCCTAGGCAACGAAGCTATCGAAAAGTATCCGATAATTTTGGCGCACTACTGGTGTTACTACTGAAAAGTCATATTTTACCTTTTTCGAATAGAATCCGTTAATGATTGTTCCGCATTACTTATCCACTGTTTACATGTATCAGTTCTGAAGAACCTAGCTCAAAACTTTTCCGGCAACGAGCCGAGAGGACGGCCCATGTGTAACAGAGTCAAGAATTGCTTGAGGTTGTGGAAACTAGTGAATAACAACGACTTTTCTGACAAGTAGCTCAACGAGTATGGTATGCTATTCTCGTTTCTACAAACTCAGTCACGCACAACTTTCTTACACCTGAATTCTCATATCTAGTCTTATTACGAATCCAGGGAATATTTCAAGTAGTTAGGGAGTTTTTCAGACATCCTGGTGATTTAATACTTCAATAAAAAATATTTGCGCCCTAAATCATTCTATATCACCGGGGAAGAATCTTGAACAAGAATATCATTTCATTTTTCCAACTGTTATCTTCTCCGCAGTGGGAAAATGAAAGGAAGAAAATTGTCGGAAAACTGGGCTCCGAGTGAATCCCCCTGAATTGAAATATAACTTTACATTAAATTTCGTTTGAAGAGAATATTCAAATACATTTTATGAAGAGATTCATCAGCAATTCGGGAGTTATATTTGAAGTCGTTAATCCTATGGAGATGCGCCGAGAGTACACTCAATTCCATCGCATTTTTCGTTGAGGCTCACTTCTATATTTGTGAATCCTGCAGCAGTCATCTCATGTAGTAATTTTTTCCGAGTGTTCTAAGTACTATTTGTCCAGTAATATCCGCAGATTTGCAGCAGCTGTAGGTATGAGCGAGGATTTGTCATTTGTATTTTTTTAATTTATTTTTCTATTTTTGGGATAAGAATGTTTATCTTTTCTATTTTCTTCTTCGTTCTTATAAAGAAATTCTTCAGTTTACTCAGATATTGGTATGATTCTTATGACTCAATGCTATCACCACAATCATTGCTGGATGTAACTTATAATTAAATTAAGCATTTCTTATGTCGAATTAAGAAGAATATCGTTAGCAGTCATCAAGTTATGAGGAGTTTACATTTCTTACGTTTCTTATATTAGGGAAGAATAAAACGAATTTATACTGATGGAGTTACAAATTAAATAGCAACTCTAGGGAAATTGCCATACCACAATAGTATATTGTGTAACTATTGCGTAAAGTAGCACTTTTTCGCACGGATTGTGAATCGCTTGCATGAGTGGCCGACTCCGCCTGCCTGGCGATCACACGAGGCGAAAAAGGCGATAAGCACGTGTTGCACATAGAACTTTTTGCAATACCTGTAAGAAAAGTTCGCTTCCGCCGTGGGGAAAAAAATTAAATCTTACATTCGCCGCAGGCGGGGGTGGGGTAGAGGGGCGGAATCCCGCCAGGTGCTTGACGGAGCCCCCCCCCCCATGCAAAAAAATTTAATAACCGTAACTTATTTCGTGAAAGAAATTTCTTTATTGATTTAACTGAAACGAAAGAATCCCGGGTAAAAAAAAAGGTTTTGAAAACTTTTTAAAATATTTTGCAATAATTTTTTGAAACATTTTGAAAAGTTGACCCGGCGGCACAAAAAAATTGTTGTAAAAGTGTATAAGTTTTTGGAAAATTTTTTAAAACTTTTTGAAAGTTTCCTCAAATTTCTGAAAAATTTTCCAAAAATTTTCAAAAAATTCCCCCAAATTTGTTGAATGTTTCCAAAATTTTTTGGAAAATTAAAAAAAAAGTCTGAAGTATTATCCAAAATATTTCTAAAAATATGTGAAAATGTTTTAAGAAACGTTGGCCAAAACGTTCCGTTTTCAAAATTTTCAGTATCTTCAAAATTTCCAAAAGTTTTAGTTTTCAAAATTTTAAAAATTGTCAAAATTTTGGAAACATTTTAAAAATTTGGGAACATTTTTGGAAATTCTTTCGAAAATTTCCAGCAATTTGCGGAAACTTTCAAAAAGTTTTGGAAAATTTTCAAAAAACTTTTATACTTTTTCAACAATTTTTTTGTGCCACACCGTCAACTTTTCAAAAACTTTTCAAAATGTTTCAAAAAATTCTTAAAAAATGTCTAAAAAAATTTTCGAAACCGTTTTCATTTACCAGGGATATTGTGAAATTTACAGACAAAAAATGACAAAAACTTTTTTTTCCGTGACCAATCCACAATTTCGTCGTATGACTGGTTATAGATTTTTTTTTTCCCCCGGAATACAGTCGTCTTCTGCTTCCATCGCATCGTCAAGATCATTTTGAGAAATTTGCCCCTTCCCTCCACTCGAAGAATACCTTGTTTTGACGAATTTCAAGCTTTCATATAACACGTGTTTACAATGTAACGAGCCAAGCTCCACTGAGCGCGCAATATTTCGGTTTCTGGAATTGCGATTGAACGAGAGTGATTGCCCCCCGCCCCCTCTCCTCGCTGGCGTTCCGTATCAAGGATTTATCCCTATCAGAATTGGCTAGTGGAAAGGGAAATAATTTCTGTTATCCTCGCGCTAAAAATGACGGAATTATGGACAAATGCAAACGTCGGAATCGGAAGATGAATTTTCCATAACATAAAATTGTGTGTAAAGTCAAAAGTGTGCTACTACTTTATGCACACTTTTTTCACTTTACGCACAGTTATTTTACTTTGCACACATATTTAACGAACGATTTTAAAATAATGCGAAAAAGTGCCACTTTGCACACAAAAAAAAAACACGAAAAACGAACCTTTCATGGAGGTAGTGCAAAAATTTCGTTGGATACGAAATACAGAAAGCTCAACATAAAAACCAAGTTCATCAAAAAGAATAGCTTCAAATTTCTCAATCACTGCAATCTCCTCTTCGGTTCTAATTTTTGATCGATTGTTGGAAGTGGAAATTTTCAACAGAGGAGATTATATCAGGTGATAAAAAATAGAATTTGGGAATATATATTTGATAGCAAGAACTAGTTTATTTGTTCCACGTAAATGTATCTCATAGGAAGGTGTTATTCGTTTGTAATCGCTTGATACTCACTCCAAGAGCAGGAAATCTTGATAAAAATAACGTTTTCAATCAGCGTATGCGGGCTCCACGAATTCTTCCATTGGCTGCTTGTTTAGGATACTGTTCATGTGATTAACTAATGGCCATTAAGGCAGTGATGTAATTCTATACAACAACCCACTTTGTAATCGATCAGCTGCTAGTTACCATAGAACACCATTTGTGACACCTCAGACAATCTCCTACTCCCTTTCCCAAAACATCGGAATTGTCATCGAAATCTCTCTCCTATTCATGCTAATAGATCTCATAGATCAATGAACAGGAGCAATATATAGTTCGCCAAGAAATTACCTAGTTTGAATGGAACTAGCGTCATCCAACTTGATTTTAGGTATGCCACTCACCCCGGAAATTTGATAGCTCTGGAAGCATGTACAATCGCTGGTAGTCGTATGCCTGTAGCCATTTCACTATTGATCATCCACCTAACCACCACTTGAACTTGGTAAATTCGTAATAGTGAGAACTACCTCTCTGACCCACGGCTGGATGGATGCAAAGTAACTTTAAATGCATGGCAACATTTAAATTTACTCGAGGACAAAACCGACTTTTAAGTGGTATTCGTGCGGTTGCTGCGGATTTCATTGGATAAAGTGCCACTTTACACTTTTCATCAGTGTTTCTCAGCCGAGTACTTGAGACCCAGAGGCCATTTGAAAGTTTCTAAGTTAACCTTTGGCTGCAGATAGTTATTGGAATGAGCTTTTAATAAATAATTCTTGTTATGAACAGGGGCTTGTCATTAGAATTGTTGGAGCAGCTGTACCAGAGGCCTAACTTTTCATTGAATGTTGCGATTTCCAGGTCCATTGCAGATCAAATCAATTGGAGAACTATTGATAGTCGACCTTTTTATGTAGATAAAATATTCATTTTCGGCACTAGATTTTGCTGATATCGCTGATATAAAACATAAATTACGACATTGTTTACTGATGTACTTACTAGAAAGAAGGGATTACAGAAATGAATTTCAAAAGGTTGAATTATGTTTCCAAATCTGAGATTTAATGAGAATATTTTTCTGTATGCAAGAGATGCCTGAAATTTTCGGGAACATTTCACTCAGCCGCCAAGTATGTGTCCCTAATTCTAGGGTACTCGCAATTGTAAAATGCAGTAAATGTGAATTTTTTTCATATTTTTTTTCGATATAGGGTAAAAAATGCGAAACGAGATTCCTCTTCACGACTATCTCATTTATTTGGTCATTTTCCGTGAAATCTTCTACTATATAATAACCGGAGTTATGGAATAGATAGATATTTTCATTGGAACCTAAAACGTTTCTCCGTGGAAACGTAATATTACGTGGAATGAAATTGCTGTGAATTTTGGGAAATGACGCTATCGCCGTCAGATTCACGAGATTTCTCCAGTGAGAGATTTTCAAATAATTAGTCAGTCTAAATGAACCCTTTAGAGCCATGAGAGTACGATAACATTCGATAATTGGCATTTATTGGATTGCCCGGTAAACATACGCTGACCGGATATTAACGGCAAGTAACTTCAACGTTTAATGAGACTGTCTAATTCAGCATGCGTTAAATTACTGAGATAAATATCGTACGCGTAGGGAAATATTCAATAAAAATTACCAGTAGACCTAAAGACCTAAGAATTACATTTGGAAACGTAATCTAAGGGTGAAGTAAAATGTTAGTCCCAGTAAGGGGGCCTTTGAGGACATTTCAATTTTTCTGGAATGTTCCGTAATAATTCTTAAACATCCAAAAAATTTTATGGTCCAGGGTATAATGATTCTTGAAATTTCTGTTCGAGTTTTCGCCTTCCAGAAAAATTACGTCACTTTTTCGTATTTTTACGGTAACGTACTTGAGAATTTACAGAACGTTACAGATTTATTCTCTTCAATTTCTACAGAAATTGGCTGAAAATTATTCACTCCAGCAGGTACGTTGTTCCGTAATTTTTATTGAATATTTCTCTCCGTAAACGTTTAACGAGAATGTCGAATCCCCCACTCGTAGAACTATTGAGATAAATATCGTATGATCCACCTTGTCCCGCTCCAAAAATTCTCAAGAATTTGTGACGCATAAATTTGGATGAACTCAGTTGGCCTCTCTCGAGATTTGTAGTTCAGCGAGATATTTAACGATGGGGGACATTTGCAAACATGACTGTGATGTTGGCTCGGTGAGCTTGCACTTCTCTGTCTAAGGCGCAGACCGTAGATATGCAAATATTCCTGTGATTTAACGTAGCTGCCTTGACTATATACACTCAACGTAGACATTTAATGATTTGACTCATAGGAGTTGCATGTTTTCGAGTTGAAGTGGTAAATGAATACTTGAAATTCAATTAAGCGGATTGCTTATACTCCTAGTAAATAATTTAAGCTGTGGATTGGGATAAATTCAACACACTAGCAAAATTGTGGAAAAATGTGAGAATATTTTCAGTAAAAATTCAAATTAGGCTCGAACAAGTATTTTTCTTTCTCTCTCTTGTAGAAAATGGTTTTATTAAGAGTTTTTTAGCTTGATAGAGTAAAAATTGTAGTAATGAATTTTTACGAGTCCATCAATTTGACTTGAGTAAATAATATTTAATAACTGATTATTACACAAGCTACAATCACGCGACAAGAACTATGCGGAAGTAAATAATAATTGAAGGTGGTCAAAGAAGCGTGCCCGGTTCGCAGATCAAGGCCCGAAGGCCTTATTGTCCTCCGACCCTGTCCATTCACCCGGTGAGGTCTGTCCCAGGTAGAAAAAGTATACCCTGACGATTGGCATAAGGCTGAAACAAGATTTGACATCAAGCCTGGATAACCCAACCTTGAATCAAGCTTCTTTCCATTGTTGAATCGTATATTGATTCAAGCATGAGGTGTCAATATATAATCAAGCCTTTGTTGAAGGTTGGAACAGCATTGGTGCTCAAGACTGGGATATCGAAGCCCAGGTAGGAAGGAACGATCGAAACGAGGTTCGATCAGGCTTGATCCAGGATTGACAGAGACTGGTCGAGCCTCGATCCAAGCTTGGGTGTAATGATTGAATAAGGGTTGTAATCCGAATCTGATCTCAGAATGAGTGACAATCCTGATTCCTGCTAGATGAACAATTAAGATAGAACAAGACTTCAATTTTTTTTAAACATTTTTTATAAATGTTAATATTAAATTTTCATGGCCTAATCAATACATGATTAATCAAGTTGAAATTATTTAAAAACCTTTTTCCTAAGTTAGGGAAACCGACAATGATACATAGAAACGTGAAATTACGAAGAATCCACTGTCTCTTTATTTGCGATTTAAGTTGAATCTAAATAGTTCAAAATTCTTACAATAAATTTTTGTTTCAATGCCTTTTTTTACTCAATAAATGAGTATATCATTATTTTGTTCATCCAGCAAGAATCAGGATTTACACACATCTTGAGACGAGATTTGGATTGCAACCCAGATCCAATCATTAGACCCAAGGTTGGTTCGAGGCTTGATCCGCAAGGCTCGACTAGACTTTGTCAATCCTGGATCAAGCCTGAACAAGCCTTGTTTCGATCGTTCATTCCTACTTGGGGTGTTGTGAGTCCTCCGGCACTAGGTCTCGAAACTGTTGTCTCTTCCCGTCATGTCTCCGTACTCCCTTGTTTCTATCTCAACTCAAATTTTCTCGGCTTTAAAATTGCTCTGAATTGTGGCCAAACAATGTAACATTTAATTTAATAGGAAGGATGATCAAAATAAAAACAATCAAACATAACGTCGCAATTAGAGTCGAAGGGTAATGCTTAGTTGCAAGTAGAGCCGCGGGCCTCACAAGGCTCTCTCTGTCCCCGGCTAATTTATCGCCTCAGTCCACTCTTTTTCTCAAAATTTCCCTCTACGCTCTAAGAAATGAATTTCTCACTTGATTTTTTATCTCTTAGAAATTCACTAGAAGCCCATCGATCTTGAATCGTCAGGTTCAACAAACTATGGATTTTTCCAGTCTGCTAATTCTCAACTCAACTTCTCTCTGATTCATCTTTACTCAAACCATTCCCCCCTCCCATTATCTCCCGTAATTTGACACTCTAGGGCGACTGTACTGGCGTTGCTTTGTCGAAATACAGCAAAGGCCGCGCGGAAATGAGAAAAAACCGTTGGCGAAACATAATTTACAGCAACAACCTCACAAGTGGAATGATAGGAGGTAGAGAAAGGGAGAAAAATAACAGCGAGCGGAGTAGATACTTGCCTCGTTCGTGAAAAGGTTTACTTCTTTTACTCGACAACAGTGCGTCACGGTTCGTATACTTCCCTCGATTTCAGTGTAATACGTTGATCGCAGGTTTGCCTGAGTTGCTCGACGTTACTCACTTGCTGCGCCGTCCGGGGAAGAGACTACGTCAGTTTCAGACATGTTTTATTTCTCTCTAAATTCACCTAAAATTTACAGCACTATTGAGAATTTTCATTTTAAAATTTCGTTTAAGCGTCCACTGACTTTAGTATTATCATCAGAAATTGGATTGCAAGTGAAATTGTTGAAGTTTATCTTTTTATGGAGATTGGAGTGAATAAAATGTGCGTTGAGTATGATTAGACTGATATTAGAGACTACCAATAACTGCGGAGGCCAGTAAATGAATAAAAATAGTACGGAAAATAAATTTTTTTATTGCTTTTATCGAGTGATGTAGTCCCATTACTTCCCATCGAAGTTGAATTGTCTTCTCATCTTTCGTTGAATTTCAAGGAGACATGCATAATATCTCTTTGATTCTCTGAGTAGAAAAATTCTATTACAGTAGACAGTCCATTCTAGTTACGAAAAAGGATTGCGAGAGCTCTTCCGGACAGTCAAAGACAAATTGGGATGGAAGAAAATCAGGAGAAAGTATGCGTTATACTTCAGTAGGTTTAAGAGGCATCCCCACGAATACCTCCGGCAGTATATTTTTTTAAAAACGTTTTTTAGATCGAAATTAACTCGTAATCGTACTGTCTCTTCACAGGCTGTGTCGTGAAAGGAAGTTTTGTCCTATAGTTTTCTTGCCCGAGTAATGATAAATTCACACGGAGAGCATTTTTTTTAGTAAAAATTACCGTTACGTTTGGTACTCGACGTTCAGGAAAAATAACCCGACATTACCCAGGTAGGAATGAACGATCGAAACAAGGCTTTATGAGGCTTGATCCAGGATTGACAAAGACTGGTCGAGCCTCGACATCCAAGATTGAATCAAGCTTGAACAAACATTTAAAAATAATTATGTTTCCAAGGCTGGAGACTCCACCGTTGGTCGAGTCTCGAGGATCAAGCCTCGATCCAACCTTTGGTTTAACCCTCCAGCACTCGCGCCTTTTGGCCGAACGTCGTTACTCGCGTGGCAAGCGCCGCGCCGCCCGTGTATTCTCGAGCGCAACGTTGCCAGAAGGCTCCCCTACTCGCCACGCGCCGCTTGAGATTGTCACGAGAGTCGTCAACACCGCTCGTCAAATTTCTACTACGAGAGTACTCGCGCGGTGAGCGCTGCGCTCACCTTCGCGTGCCGCACTGCACAAAAAAATTGATTAAAAAAAAATAGTCAGTATAGGGCAACCGAGGCGTGTATACTCTTATCGGAACATATTATTCGAGGAACTTGTAAAAAGGCAGAGCGTAATTCCTCAGATTTTTAGAGATATCATGAAACTTATAAAAACGGCGGCGCTGAGACCATAGCGCGAGTGCTCGCGGGTTAATGATTGGATCACGGTTGTAATCCAAATCTCGTCTCAGGATGTGTGTAAATCCTGATTCTTGCTGGACCAACAAAATAATGATTTACTCATTTATAGAATAAAAAAAAAAGGAATTGGAACATAAATCTGTTGTAAGAATTTTAAACTATTTAGATTCAACTTAAATCGCACATAAAGAGACAGTGGATTCTTCGTAATTCCACGTTTCTATGTATAATTGTCGGTTTCCCTAACATGAAGAAACAAATTGTTAAATAATTTCAACTTCATTATTCATGGATTGATTGGGAAATTAAAATTTAATGTTAACATTTCTGAGAATTGTTTGAAAAAAATTAATTGGTATCTTTTCCATCTCGTTTAATAAATTAAAATTGAAATATAACAGAACGAGCTCGATCGAACATTGTTCCGCATATTTGAATCAGTCATTTATTTGGCGATGGAACTAAGTGTTGTTCTATCTTAATTGTTCATCTAGCAGGAGTCAGGATTGGCACACATTCTCAGATGAGATTCGAATTACAACCCTTATCCAATCATTACACCCAAGCTCGGATCGAGGCTCGACCAGTCTCTGTCAATCCTGGATCAAGCTTGATCGAACCTCGTTTCGATCGTTCATTCCTACCTGGGCTTCGATATCCCAGTCTTGAGCACCAATGCTGTTCCAACCTTAAACCAAGACTTGATTATATATTGACGCCCCATGCTTGAATCAACATACGATTCAACAATGGAAACAAGCTTTATTCAAGGTTGGGTGATCCAGCCTTGAAGTCAAATCTTGTTTCAGCCTTATTCCAATCGTCACGGTTGACTTTTCCTACCTGGGTACTCGCATAGTGAAATTCACTATGTTTAACAAAAATTATGCACGCGTCTGGACAATTTTTAGTGACCGGTAATCAATTTTACTGACCGGTTGGATAATTTTTATCGCACCCCTCAATGACTTTTATTAAGCAGTCAATAAATTTTAATACAGTGGTATGGTAATTTCCCACGTGCGGCCAAAATACTACACAATTAGTGAATGGAATGAATGGACAAATATAGCACAGGACCTGTTGAGATCCTCCGAACTGTTCAGACAATGGTAGAGAAAATAAATGTGATACTGGAAAGTTTAGGGCGATAAGCGCATCAGCGGTTAAGAGCTTATCTGATTTTGCCGACAGCGAAGCCGGCGCGACAGCGAGCGCTCAAGACAACTTATAGCCTGCATACAAACTTCCTACCGGGCGAATTGCCCTTCAGTCCACTGAGATTGTTCAAGCAAGTATTTTCTCCAATCTTCGATATCGTATCAGAAAGTATTCCGGATGGTTCGATGATAAGAGATTTTGTGGGTGGAAGGTTTGCCATGCCGTATTTAAAAATAATTTTACTACATGTAACAATTGATTTTACCGCGTCAAATAAATTTCTTTATATATATTGTGACGTTTATGACTATACCACCCACTAGGTTAGTACTGAGTGGTATAGTTGGGGGATTAGATTTGGGTATAGTTGCTTTGACACTTTCACTTGTCACTGATAATCCCTGGTTGTCCTCTTCTGATTGTCGTACTGCCCGTACTCCAAAGTATGCCTGGACTATTCGATGGATTCTGGGGCCTTCAATCACCCCAAGTGTCCAGCTAGCTCTGGTAACTTTCAGGGAGGTTCACTCACCTTGGGGATGGGATATATTTAATTGATGTAACACTCGCGGGTAAATTAGTAGAAGATATTTAATAACTAATTCGGTTCTACAGCGAGGTTGTTGGGATGTTATTTCGCGTCTCTAACTGTTGTTGATCACCGAATTGGAACTTGGATTCGCGTGTGGCTGAAGGCCTGAACTCAGAGGTCTGCTCTGTTCTGCTGTTCAACCTATTCTGACTCTCGAGGAGCCTCCAAAACTCGTCAAAGCCCCAATTCGCTGATCTAAGCAGTCCCACGGTTTTGCTTCACTAATATTGTCTCATGTCATCATTGACAGAGACCTACACATACACATTCAAACAGCTCTCTCACGTGGACTGGACTATGCAAAACCGTAAAAACGCTTAACAAGGTATCCACATGGAATAGTATGTCCGCTGACCAAGGTATTCAGCAATACCAAAAGGCTGCTGACCAATCTCCAAATGATACCCTGGGACTGCTGACCAATGTCTGGATGACAGGAAAGAGTAATCAAATCTCTAACTCACGTCTCACCATTGTTCCTATTATTTTATTAAATAATTAATAATCGACGTATTGGTCGATCCCAATACCTCACAATATAGTTTATTTTATGTTTTTTCGTCGCTTCAATTAGTCGAGGTAAGTTTAATCACGTGACTAACAGTAGACGAGTTTCAATGTAAATGGCGCAATTTTGTTGATTTCGTACGTTTGAGTTAATCGGAATCCACTTGAATAAGTCTAGTGGAAATGAATGTGGAAATGATTAACAACAAATATTTCACAGTTTGGAAATGTAAGTGAAGGGATTACTAACGAATTCCCATATGAGAGGTCATAAATTTTCCAGTACTAATATATTGCAGCTTTTGGTACCTCGGTATAACCGTTTGGCGTAAAAAATATCTGTCCATTTATTTAGCAAAATAAAAATGGAGTGAAAAGTACAGGAGAGGATTTTGGATTTTCCGTTGATTCATCGGTAATGATGACGCAGTTCGCATGACTTAGTTTTAATTTAATCGTCCCAATTACATACAGCGGCGGTGGTGGGTCTGAATCATTCACCGGTGCTATGGGAACTTTAGCTCGTATTGTCGACTTTTTGAGAGTGACGGTGGGAGGCGATCGTGGGGATTTTTTTTCGCGCAAATACTGGGTAGAGTACGTAGAATATACAAAGTAGGGGAGTAGGGGGGGGAATAGTTTTTGAGATATCGCCAAAAGAGTGCCGACTTTGGTCAAAATCAGAAAAATGGAAAGGGCCCCCTTTGAGTTTTTGGCATTTCAGCCTTTCGGC
>JAPYZM010003505.1:0-11081 GCA_030522845.1 Psyttalia concolor
ATTTTAAGCCTCGGCTTCGCCTCGGCTGAAAATCGTGCATTTAACCTCAAACTCGGACTTATGCGCCACTCATCGTCCTCGATACATAATGTACTATTAAATCGTCGAAAGCTGGTTGCTTTTAGTGATTTGGTCAAATCAGGACATAACAGATTTGAACTTCTGAATGCCAGGGTAGTTGGACGGCTCCTGCCCCACTCCTTCCCTACTGAAGGTAAAAATTAAATTAATAATTTCAAAATTCTCAAAGCACACAAATCAAGGTGCGGGAAAGGTATAATAACCTCTCCAGCACTTAGCGTGACCCGGGGTTCGCGACGGGGACGCGGCTGGAATGAACCCCAAAAGGTGCATCATCGTGCACAAAGGTGCTCATCTCCCATCACCATAACTTTTCACCTGAGTCCAACTTGACTTTATTGTGGATTATACTTAGTTTAAGTACCAAGTAGTGAATTAATTCAGATTTTCAAAGGAGTTTGTAGGAATGCTCAAAATAAGTATTTTGAGGGGGGTATTGTATCCCTTTACCAAAATTTTTCTTCGAAGTCGATTACTAAAGGAAAAATTTGTCATTTTTGAGATTGAATTAAACAATTCTAAGAAATATTTGAGAATATGAACAGACTCCGCCATCTTATGCCGCTCTTGCAGATGGCCGCCCTGGACTCGGCGTGCGTCTCGCGTTTTCCACTTTAAAAAATGATTTATTCCCATATTTTGACAGAAATTGTTCGTCAATTTGTCTATTCAGAAAGTGCACAACTTCCGCTGTAATGAACCCATTGAAATAGAATGAAATCGTGGAAAGATTCAAGTTTCTCGGGATCAGCGTGTCATTGCATGCATGATTAACCTCTTCGTCGAAGCCGATCACTCGAGGGAACCTATTATTTTTCGCCATGTGATAGGTGCGCATGAGCAAACAAGTTGATGATTACTGCAAATAATTACCTCTGCGGCAATTTATTCCTTACCTCTTCGTACATACGAACTTGGGCAAACCTGCAATCATGGTATATACTGGTTCTGCATGTACTTGCCAGCCATATACACTTCGGATGATGCTCGAGTGCGTGTACAACACACAGGTACTTCGACCTCTTGTTTATTATATCAGACACGCACATACCCATCACGTATATAACGTGCAAATTATTTTTTAATGTAATTATAAATTACAGGTTTGTAACGAGCTCGTTGACGAGACGTCTGGACGTCTCTCAGATGTGGGTTTTGATCGGAATAATTAGATGAGTGGAGATGATTGAGTTCAATCTGGAGAATTAATTGGATTTTTTTAATCGGACAATTAAATCTTTCTCATTTCCGGGTGAATAATTTCTGGCAGTAAAAAATTCATGATGGCTGATTTTTTTTTGAGTTTTTTTTTTCGTTAAACGGGTGATGGCGACCGGAGTATGTTAACGTGACAGGAGGCGTTGAGATGAAATTCCAGAAGGCGTGAACGAACGTATGCTCCGGGTAACCAGGCACTCCCGAGTTTACAGTCGTCTGAGGGAGTTTGGGAAATAGAAGAGTATCTTGGAGATGTGTTTGCTGAGGATTCGGTAGTTCGTTTGATTTTTCAGTGTTGAGGGCTTCTGAACGAGTTGGGGGGTCTGGAGTAACGATTTGGTGGAGCTATTTGCACTGGGGGAGAACTTCTTCAATGTTGTCATTTCCGTTTGACAAATTAATGGTTGCGGAAAGAAAAGAGGTTATTGAATTGACGAATAGAACATTTCTTAATCAGCGAAGATTGTTTAGAAAATTTGTTCCCTTTATAAGAACTCAATGAGACGAAATGATGTTTATTTTAAAGAGATGAATAATTTTAAGAACCGATTGAACATACCAACTGGAGCCGCCGCCATTTTGTGGATCGCTTCGAACAGAACAAGATGGCGACGTTCAGATCCACCACTCACTTCCGATTTTTGAACACTTCCCGAAGGAATTTATTCGCTCCGAATTACCTCCAACTCGTTTCAATTAATTTCTAAAAAAAAATGAACAAATTTTTTGAGCTATAGTTTGGAATTTCTCTTTCGTTTCACATTTCGAGAGGCAGTTTCTCCTGCTGTTCCGTCATTCTCTTACTGCAAAGTCTTCTGAAAGGCCAGAGAAGAATAGAAATTCTATTGCCAACATCGGAAAAAATTAATGAAGAAGTCAATCATTTTTTTTTAACCATTTCAACTGAACTTTGTTCGTACAACTTTGACGACTCGTTAGTGCAGTATGATAAACTGCAGAATGTATTCATTCACCGAGTAAAGTGCACATAGCCGACGAATTCCGAGGAAACTCAACAAATCGCTACAAACCCTCAACACATCGTTTAATCATTCACCGTTTCGGTTTTTTGCCCGAGTGTCGACTCCAAATCCGAGAAGAACGGCGGCGGGGGGGTTGGCGAAGACAGAGAGAGAAAAAAAAGAAACCAGTTTCCGAGGAACTTGTTAATCACGTTCACGATCATTTGAGTAAACAAATAAATAGGGGATTGAGCGGGAATAAACTTCCATGGAATCAGGGAAAAATTGAATCTCTAATTTGGTGAAGGAGGTGGAGGAGGTGGCCCGGGCGGGGAGTGAATAATTTTTTTCGACTTCGAGGCGTGTTTGCTCCTCGTTTGACCTGCTCACTTCTCCATCCTCGTCGACCTGCGTGATTAATTAGTCGAGAAGGGATTAAAGGAGAGGAACGAGGAGACGCAATACAACCTGTTGGGCTGAACTCGCCGAGACGAGGGGAGGGGACGGGGGACGGAACTGGTTAGATCTGTTAGGTTTGTTGGCTCGCTCGCGTTCTACCCCGAGGCCCATTCTCAACTCCTCTTTGTTCTGGTCTGCTCGCGTCGGCTCCTCCCACTCCCCCCCCCCCCCCGAGCTCTCTCTTGCTTGGGCTCATGGAGAGGAGGTGGAGGACGAAGAGATACGGGTGAAGGAATAAACGAGGAGGTCTCGTTTTATTCGGGATGAGGTGTTGGCCGAAAGGCGCGTGCACGATTCTACATGAACAACGTATGAACAGTGAAATTCCTCCCCACCAGGTTCAAATCACGCCAGGATGAGCATCATTCATGGGGAGCAGTGATTCTCACGCTTGTTATTAATCATTTTGAGGCTTTTCAGCGGGTGAATGGGCTTCTGGGGGTTGGATATATTTTTTTTCCCCAAGTTCAGAGTTCAATGTGGCAAAATTCGGAAATAGGGAAGTCCGAAAATGAGATTTTTCGATCTTGGCAATGTTCAATTGAGGTCCATATTTCCCGAGTTAAGAATTTTGGGAATTTCAATTTAACACCTGAAAAACAGAATTTCATTTTTTTCCGCTGTAAAAGCCATTTTAAACGTGGTTTTATGATGAGAGACGTTGGAACTCTCGAAGGCTACTTGAGAAAGCTTTTGGAGGCTTAGGGTTATAAGGGCCTCAAGGGTCTGAAAAACTATGAAAGTTATATGGATATTGCGTCGTGAGTAGAGACGCTGGAAAACTTTCGGAAACCCTCGGAAACCTTTCAAGATTGAAAATTGTAAGAGCCGTAAGCGCCTGAAGATCCTTTCATATTTGGGCCTCATGGTATACAAGATCGTAAGGGTATTGAGGCCGTTAAAAACTACAACTTAATTTTTGGGTCTCACAGTCTCCAAGATCTTAACGGCTCCAATAATCTTAAGGGCTTCAGGAACTATTAGTTAATTTTTAGGCCATATGATCCTCAAGATCGTTTCTTAAGGGCCTGTAGAGCTACAAGTTCATTTATGGGCCTGACAATCTTCAAGATCATAGGTGTCCTAAGGGCCTAAAGACCAAGAAATCCATTTTTGGGCCTCATGACCTTCAAAATCGTAAGGGTCAGAACGGCCTTAGGACCCCAAGGCTCTCAAGATCGTAGGGGCCTCAAGGATGTTAAGGATCTCAAGATCCTCAAGATCGTGTCTTAAGGGCCTAAGGAGCTATAAGTTCATTTTTGGGCCTGACAATCTTCATGGTCGTAAGTCTCTTAAGGTCCTGAAGATCTAAAAATTAATTTTTGGGGCGCACGTCCTTTGACATCATCAGGACCGCAAGAATCCTAAGAACCTAAAGACCAACAAATTCATTTTTGGGCCTCATGACCTTCAAAATCGTAAGGGTCAGAACGACCTTCGGACCCCAAAGCTCTCAAGATCGTAGGGGCTTCAAGGATGTTAAGGATTTCAAGGTCCTCAAGATCGGGTCTTAAGGGCCTAAAGAGCTATAAGTTGATTTTTGGGCCTCATGACCTTCAAAATCGTAAGGGCCAGGAGGGTCTTAGGACCCCAAGGCTCTCAAGATTATAGGGACCTTATGGATCTTAAGGACCCCATGGTCCTCAACATCGTGTCTTAACGGCCTAAGGAGCTATAAGTTGATTCTTGGGCCTCACAATCTTCAAGATCGTAAGTGTCTTAAGGGTCTGAAGAGCTATAAATTAATTTTTGGAGCTCATGTCTTTCGACATCGCCAGGACCGTAAGAATCCGAACAACCTAAAGACCAATAAATTCATTTTTGGGCCTCATGACCTTCGAAATCGTAAGGGCCCAAAGGACCTTAGGACCCCAAGGCTCTCAAGATCGTAGGGGCCTCAAGTTCCTCAAGATCGCCAGGGCCTCAAGGGCCTTAAAATCCATAAAACCCATTCCAATTACACTTTTATTATGAAAAATTTCGGAAACGAGGGCCTCAAAATCATGTCAATATTTTGAATTTTCCAGGTGGGTGGTACTCTGCACCTGGTGGTGCATAGCATCTCGACGATGGATTCGCTCCTCAGCCACTGCTGCTTTAAAAGAGGAAGGATTCGGTCTCCAACAGGGCTTCTCAACCGTGGGAGCTGTCGTTGCTTGGGGCTTTCCAGCTGCTCACACCATCGCTGTACTCGTTACTCGGGATGTCGATGCTGATGAACTAACAGGTAATTGGATTTTACATTATCTAGTTTGTCTCGGTAAATGGCGTTGAGTCGAGGGGATACTGTTATCTCACGAGAGTGCCACTTCTCCCAATGCATCCAATACCTTCGATTCACCTGATATACCAGCGGAAGGGAGATTAGATAGTGCCATTTTCATGCCAACTGGTAGCCCCTATCGGGTGTTGATGATAATTGTTATCCGTGTGTTTAACAGCTACTGGGGATTCTCGGAAGACTATATCGGGTTGGATTCCAGTCGTTCCGGTGATTATCCCAGGAATTTGTTGGTGATTTCTTTGCAATGTTTGGGTTTATCATTCCTGAGGAGGTGTTTTATCAAACATTCAGGCCGTGATCGAAATAAAAAAATTCAAGTCAACAAAAAAAAATGCATTTTTAATCTGATGCGATAGTTATTCGTTAGAGCGTCTTTTTTTCACGAATCAATGAAGAGCTTGATTGGAGGAGAGTCTCTCATCTTTTGTAATTATTGTCGAGAAAGAGGGAAAAATTTGAATGATGATTTAAAAAAATTGTTCATTTTGAAGGAGTCGAATGGGACAGGTTGAGAGTCATTTGAGGAATATAAATAATTTTTTTAATGTTTGAAAATCCGAGGTGGAAGTTTCGCCATTTTGAGAGCCTTATCAAAATGGTGGCGGGTACGACTGAGCAACCTCGAACTTTCAAACTTTTCTCAAAATTATTTATGATTCTCCAATCTATTAATAATTAGTTTATCCCATTCCCAGAGAATGAACAAATTATAAGGGAAATCTCTCGTGATCTGAAGATGAATTATTTTTAAAATATTGAAAAACTATTTTTTTACGACCTCGCCGCCATCTTTGAAGTCCTTCCGCAATATTTTTCCCGCCGTCCCGAAGTTTTTAAATTCTTCACCAAATATATTCCTTTAAAAAAAGTCGTAGAAATGTTCACTCCAGGATATCTGTTGAAATAATACGAACAATGGAAGATAAACATGGTCCTGGGGACGATAGAGAGACCCAGTGACAAGTTGCGAGTACCCAGCAGTTAAAATTTGCATTGAATGTTGTTCCCCAGGTAGTCGAATGCACTGCATTTCGAATAATAGCGATGGCAGGTTCAAAGTAGCAAACATTGGGGCGAGTCTCATTGTACACTAAAGATGCTGGAGAATCTTGAGTGGGGCATTCAGAATAAAAGACTAAAATAAAAGAGCAATTTAGATGACTCCGGGGAGATATCGCCAAGAACATACACATGTAGAGTTTGGCTTGGGCCTTTATTCCGCCCTGAGAACTGAGCATTCACTCGTGAACGAGATTCTTCGTGGGAGATTACCCCGAGCCAATTTATACCCAGGAGATGGCCATTTTTATTATTTCCTGGAGAAAAAAATTATTGTCGGCCTATTCGATCAGAGATAACTCATCTTCAGTTTTTAAGGCACTTTTCACCGAAAGAAAAGATTTTTATTTGACAAATATTTGTCGAAGGTTTGCAGTGAATTTTGAAAATCTCAAATTATGACTTTAATATCTCAGATTGAAATTGTAGATAATTTTAGAGGTCAACTTCTGCGACATTTCAATTTAAAACGCAAATTTTTAGTCTCAAAGATTGATATTTAAAAGATAATTAACTGTAGATTTTAGAAAGTCAATTTAAGATCCTTAAAATTAAAAAATGAAGATTTTTAAAATAGATTTGCTGACCCCATTAATCAACAGTTGGTCGGTGATTGTCTCTACTTTGTCGCAGGTCAGGTTGAAGAATTTTTATCCCTCGTTGGAATGCGCGACGATCGGGGAGAAGAAATGGGAATGACATACCGCGCCCCGGAAACCGGATTGCGAAATTCTCGCAGTCTTTTCCCTCAACAAACACTTGGCTACCGTCTAATCAACCGAGACTGCCACGCGTCCGACGCCTGCTCCCCCTTTCCTCGCTGATATTTTTATCGTACAAATTCTTTCTTTTTTTTCTTTTATCCTGGGGATTCGACGCTGGCTTCTGGACTTAACGAGTTCATCAGAGAATTCCGGGAGGGAGTTTTGTCACCTGTACTCGACAATTTCTCGACGGAAAGGTCAAACGAAAAATGGCATTTGCTAAAAAAAATCCGGAGACCTTAATTTCTGTAGACGCTCTCTTAAGCAAAAAAAAAATTCGGAAAAATAAAAAAAAACTATATATTTTCAAAAGATGGCTAAAAGATCTAGACAAATGTTGAATGGACTTTAAGAAATGGAAACGATTGCCAAGTACCGAGAAGTGTGTGAACTTTGACAGAAATTGTTAAATATTCGCGGAAAATTGATGGGATTTTTTTTTGGATTCTCGTCAAAGGAGGACAAAAATGCGCCTAATAATCTGAACGTGACATTCCGTGAATCTGAACCCTCCACTCCCCCAATTCTTTTTTACGAAACATGTGCTTCCTCTGGATAAAAACCCCGAAAAAAAAACCTTTTACAATCTCAATGTGTGCACTCTCTCCCCCCTCAGGATGCATTTGTCGTCTTCCCAGATCCCCAAGAACCTCTCGACTCGTGTAAACCATGTACACCGAGACCACCGACGAAGCCATATCCTCTGTAAAGAACTAAAACTGAAAAAAAAAACTATTAAATTGATTTATACCAAAACCGATTTAAAAAGAAATTTCTTTTTTCCAAAGTTTCCTTTGATTTGGCTCAACTTTATGACCCCCAAATTATCTATATATTTTATTTAATCATCTTTTTTTTCAATTTATTCATTTACAGATAACGATTATCTTCGATTATTCCGTCTCTCTACCAAAAAAAAAAACAATTCTAAAGAAACTGAACTTCCAAAAATGTCTTTCCTGGATAAATCGACGAGGGATTGATCCCTCAAAAAATAAAATAATCTGTTAAAATATGGACCGAACTTTTTAAAACCCCCAAAAATGACTGTTCAATTGATTTGTTCTAGGCAGCTGTTTCGTGGGTCAACAGAACTCTCGTTCCCTTCTCCTGCTGGTCCTCACTCCCCAGCTCCTCTACCTATCAATCGGCTCAGCCTTCCTCCTCTCGGGAATAGCAGCCCTCCTGCCCCCTCGGCCAGCGGCGAGCCCAGTGCCACCCCCTTCGGTTCACACGAATCCCCTGATGAGACAACGAGAGTCCAAGTCCCCAGCGGAGGTCCACCGCCGTCAGAAGATTCTCCTGACTCGCCTCGGAATCTTCTCCTGCGTCTATGCACTCGTTATGATGTGCACGACGAGTGTAATTCTGTACGAATGGTGGGGCCGAGAATCTTGGCTGAGAGCTCCAGAGCCCTCGAGCACTCCCCGAATGCCAGCCCGACCTCAGCTCCAATTTTTCGTTCTCAAGATGATTGTCTCGCTATCCGGTGGAGCTGCCGCCGCCGCCTGGATCTGGTGGCCCAGTCTCCTCAGCATCTGGAGGAGAATGCCTCCATGGAAACAACCACCCCACAAGTGCCATCCACACGCAGTGCCTGTCATGCACTGCTACAGCCCGACGTCGACGAGCTCCACGAGCCATCAGATTCATCATCTGAGCCATCTCACACCACCTCAGCATCATCTCCTTCATCAGCATGGCGGCGGGGTGGGGAGTATGCCTCACAGGGGGCATAAGAAGTACAGGAAGCACAGGAAGTATCACAGCGGAAGCGAAACTCAAGTCTGACTAGAGGAGATGGAGTTGAAACTGGTGGAGGAGGAGATTCTGGGGCGGAGGGGTAGAAATACAGGAGATGATTTTGACCGTTTACCAGTTTTGACGGGGAATATTTCGGAATGTGGAGGAGCTGCGAAAATGTTGCAGGGAGCTTTTTTGTAGGGCTGACTGAGAGCTATATAAAAAGTTCAGAAGAACCTAAGAATTTAGGTAGAGCCCCCGGTTTTGCGGATATTACGAGTTGAACGCTAAAACAATTATCTACATCGATTTTTTTGGAAGCGGAACAACCAGGGGAGCATTTAGTAGAGCTGGGGGAAGCTTGCGAAGCTTTTGGAGATTGTGGAGTGTTTAAAAAGACGTTAGGAGCAGTGTTCAGGGGTACAGAGAATTTGCTCATTCCATGATTTCCCCCTTGAATCCCCCAACAATCCTAGTTTCAATTTTATCTCGATGTCATTTGTATGGAGGAGTCGTCGCACGCAATCATCGATATCTCAGTATCCAACGAAGCATTTTCAGCCCGTATGGGCTGAATTTAAAGGTCGAACAATTTTCTTCAAAATCAATTGAAATCGGGAATTTTCACTCTACCGATTCCGAGATATTGACGATTACAATCGACCCATTTTACCTGGAGTTTTGATTTCATTTAGTTTTCGAACATTTTTTATTCCGCAAAAAAAAATTGAATATTCCCGTCTTAAAAAATGTGCGAAGTCTTAATGGAATTGTTCACAAATAATTGATCAGAATTTCTCCATACGTGTGGAACTAATTCTAAAAAATATGGACTATTTATTGAAAACAAAAACAGACAAAAAACCGTTTTGATGTGAAACATCAGGTTCATCCAATTGTAAATAATTATTAAGACCCTTCATTATAATTATAATTATTCTTGTAAGATGCTGACTGCCTTCTTTGTCTACCTAATTATTCAAGAGTTAATTATTCGAGGATGTACATACCCATTTTATCACTGAGCCAAGAAAAAACAAATGATTTATGGTGCAAAATATTTAGTTTTTTGACGAAAAAACGACTGAAATTATTCTCCCTTTTTGTTTTATTCCATTGAATTCCATAACTTTTGTTCTTCCCTAGGCTTTATTCCTGCCAGGAATAATTATAGTTCCACCAGTACTTGAAAACTGCCGAGAATTTAATTTAGTTATTACTGTAATTAATAACCACTTGCAGGCAGCTACAGGGAAGAACGTTTTTGTGATAAAAATCTCATTTACTGTAGACCGTAACTTTAATGATTTTAAATCATTCACGAGTTTAAAGACTTCTGTATAATAACAATTTAATGGAGAATTTTATAAAATTAACGATCATTAAAATGGCTATTTACATGATACACGAGTTATTATTTTTTCGTCAATGGTCTGAATGAGAATTGATTAGTAAATTAATTGTCATTGATCAATTTACGACAATGGGAGAAATTCATAATGCAGAGAGTAACGGGTGACACTCAATACTAGAAACTCTCATAAATTTAATAACAAATAGGAGCTTACGGAGATGAGCGAACTGGAGGGAGAGGATTTTGCCTGCTGTATACAATGAGTGCATTCACATCGCAAGCAGAATCACGAGTAGCCCAGGCGTTTTTTGCTCGCGACGATGGCTTTTCGTTGAGCATCCGTCAAGTCTGAGATCAAAATGACTTTTGGCTTTTTGTTGTCTAGGGTGAGCTCAACTTCAATCAGGGCGTCCAGATTTTTCAGTCTTGCGTCTGCTGTTCTGAATATCTGAGGAAGTAAGTTCAATTTCATCCGGAATATTTTAGGAACGACTTCATTTAAAAACATTCTTTAATGTTTTTTAACTCACAGATAGGAAGTTATTGTTATTTTTAATTTTTTAAAGACCCTCGTCTACCCTCAGTAGAATTTTATTTAGATTGTTTTTGTACTGAATTTGTTATCTGCAGGGGTGTCTTTTTGGGAATTAATTCTTGCAATAAATAAATTCCCAAGAATTATAAATATATATTTAAAAAAAAAATAGGGGATATTAGGAACATTATCAAATGGCGTTTTTGGGAAATAAGTGAGTAGAGGGCAAAATAAAAATGTTAATAACTGGGAGGAACAACCAAGTGCGCAGGATTGGAAGATTTTCCATTTCAGTTCCCTCCTAAAAAGAGCTCTAAAAATGTTGCTAATTTTTTGTGGTTTTTTTAAAAATATATACTTTTATCACGCTGTGACTGAAAAGCGCTTTTCCGACACATTGAGATGAAAAATATTGTTCGCAACATGTGAAAAAAGTGGTTTTTGACCTCCCACTCGCCGAAAACCATTTTTTTTCACTTGTTACGAAATATACTATTGTAACTCTTGGGGATCTACTCGTTACAAAAATAGTATATTTCGTAACAAGTGAAAAAAAATGGTTTTTGGCGAGTGGGAGGTTTATAGCACGAGCCGAAGGCGAGTGATATAATCCCACGAGTCA